>MU759708.1:43622-83522 GCA_026770625.1 Nicotiana glauca | reverse complement strand
TTTGTATAGATATTCTTGAGTCAGAGCCTCTTATGTATCCCCTTAGCTTGTGATTTGTGAGTTTCCGGGTTTTAGGAAATGTTGTTAGCTTCGAGAATTGTTATGGTATGTGCCAAGCGCCACCTTAAACACCATTTTTATTTCACTCATTCAGTTTATTTATTTTCTTCCTCAATTATGATTTATCTTCCGCATTGTTAGGCTTACCTAGTCGTAGGAACTAGGTGCCATCACGACATGTTCACGGAGGATGAACTGGGGTCCTGACAGAATCCATACGAATTCTTCTGGTATACACATCATTTAAAGGATTTAGATTGTTTCAAATGGATGTCAAAAGTGCCTTTTTGAACGGATTTATTGAGGAAGAAGTATATGTGAAACGACCGCCTTGGTTTGTAGATTCAAAGTTTCCCTACCATGTATACAAGCTCACTAAAGCAATGTATGGAATAAATCAAGCTCCACATGCTTGGTATGATAGACTTAGTTCCTTTCTTATTGATCATGGCGTCACAAGAGATAAAATAGACACTGCCTTGTTTATTAAAAGATCATTGGAAGGTAATCTCATTATTCAAATTTATGTTGATGATATTATATTTGGTAGTGCTAACCCTCTTATGTGCAAGGAATTTTTAAATCTTATGCAAAGTGAATTTAAAATGAGCATGATGGGAGAGTTAACATTCTTCCTTGGACTAAAAGTTCAACAATCTGAAGAAGGAACCTTTATATGTTAGACCAAATACACAAAAGAACTGATTCAAAAATTTGGCATGAGCAATGCAGAATCCATTGGCACACCAATGAGTCCTGCCACAAATCTAGACAAATATGAATAAGGAATCCCTGTTGATGAAACTAAATATCGTGGAATGATTGTATTATTACTGTATCTGACAACAAGTCGACCAGATATTATGTTCAGTGTATGTAAACGTGCCAGGTTTCAGTTAGCTCCTAAGGAATCACATCTGACCGCAGTAAAAAGAATCATTCAATATCTTATTGGGATTGTATCTCAAGGGTTATGGTATCCTCGCTCTAACTCTTTTAAATTAGAAGGTTTTTCAGATGCTAACCTTGCAGGTGATAAGGAAGATAGAAAAAGCATAAGCGGTACATGTCAATCACTTGGAAAGGCATTGAAATCTTGGAATATTAAAAAAAAAGCATCAGTTGTATTATCTACTACTGAAGCTGAATACATTGTCATTGGATAATGCTGCACACAATTACTGTGGATGTCTCATCAACTGGGTGACTATGAACTTTCGTTTAACCTATACAAATTTTTTGTGATAATTCAAGTGCTATTTGTATTTCAAAAAATCATGTGCATCATTCTAGAGCAAAGCATATAGATATCAAGCATCACTTTATTAGAGATCATGTTCTTAAGGGAGACATAGAAATATCTTTTATTGAACTACTGATCAGTTAGCTTATGTGTTTACTAAGCCTTTATTAGAAGATAGATTTTGTTCTTTAAGAAAGTTACTTGGCATTATTTGCTTAACTAATAACCTTGTACTACTAATTCTACTACAAGTGCAATGATTTTCCTTTACTCATGTATTAATTACGCCCCTGTTATTCCCTCTCTTTTCTCTTCTTTCACATCAGTTCGTCGTTCAAAGTTGGAAAGCCAATCATCGCGTCCTTTCAACTGACATCTTTTACTTTTTTGTACTCAACCGTAAGAAGTTTTCTTCTTAAGGGGGAGAAATCCTTCAGTCACTTTCATCGTTATCCCCTTTCCAAAGCTTCAATCAACCACTTCCCTTAAATGTCCAAACATCCCAGAAATCCCTCTACTTCTACCAAAAAAGCACCCACTCCAAAGCAAAATCCCCTTCTATGCCCTCGGAACAAGTAGACCTAGTGTCCGACCACTCTGAGGGTTTCACCTCTTCTCAGGGAGATTTCTTTGATCACTGCCAACTCTTAGGAGAAAAAGCCCTAGAAAAACTACCCATGGAAGATCCTGTTATTTCCTCTACCCCAAAGAAATCCAAGGTTGACTTTTCTGGCTCTCTCAAATCTGACCTAAACTTTTGGGATTCTCCAAATAAGGATCTTTTCATTGCTCTGAAGGACAAGCCCGTTGCTCATGGAACGATTGTCGACCTTGACGACATGGAAGCCCTAAATTGCAAGGTCAAAAACCTCTTTGTTCATCAAGGGTGGGTTAAGTTCCTCTCTATCCTTCGCCTAAGGTATATGAACCCCTGTAAGGATATTTTATGCTAATCTCCATTCTAGTAAGCCTGACATTGGAATCCTTAGTGTTAGGTAAGCGCATTGTTCTTGATTGTGCCCTATTTGATTCCCTTGTTCAGTGTCATTGTTATGGTTTTCCTATGCTTTTCACAAACACTTGGCCTGCTGACTTTAAAATTTATTATGACCAAGCCAAACAGTGTATTATTGAGTGTCCCTTTGACTCCCTTCCCAACCAGTTAGGTCCCAGTGATGTTAGTTTCGAAACTCGAGTTCTGGCCTACATTGTCGCAACTACTTTGCTTCCCCGCACTGGTTCCTTCTTATCCTTCTCTCAAAGAGACACTTTCTTAGTATACTTCCTTATGACCAAACTCAAAATCAAGTTGTCCTACTGGCTTATTAATTTCATGATTGAAAGTGCTGAAGATCCCACCAGTCTACCCTATGGCATGACAATCACTCACATTTGGAAGCTTATCAAATTTCCATGTCCAACTATCTCTTCATCACTGTTTCAAAATTTTACAATTCTAAAGCCTTTGCTAGTATGGGATATATGAGTGTAAAGGGCTCTTAGGTTAAGATTCACTAGAGTGAAGCAAAGCATGCTCCTATAGAGACCAAACCTAAACCCTCTGTCCCTTATCCCAGTCTTGGTGATCCTAATCTTGGTGACAAGCTTCGTCCTATTACTCTTAACTCTCTAAAATCAAAAATCTTCTCACAGCCACTCAGTTTACTGTTGGTGACATTCGTGCCATTTCAAAGGAAACAGGGTATGATGTGTCCAAAATTAGATTTGTTGTTCTCAGAGTTAGGGAAAATGTTGTCAAAGCCTTTAGGGAAATTTATGACAGATTGGATGGAGTGAGCATCTCAGCCAATGCTAACTTTGAACAATTGAATGAGGCCATCTGCAACATCCTTACTTATTTTTGACTTCGTTAATGTGATTGTTTAAGATAATATTTTTTTGATGTGCTATTTTTGTGCTATTTTATCAGCCATTGGATAATTTCTATTTTTTGGACTATAACTCTACTGTTTGATGCTATTTCAGTTTAGTTCTTGGTTTGTTCCCTCTTTGTTGATGCCAAAAAGGGGGAGAAGAGTATATATTGTATATGTACAGGTATAGTTGACCATGGCAGGAGTCGACTCTAACCATGGACTAGTCAACTGCATGAACTGAAGGGGAGTACCATGGACTAGTCAACTGCATACATTGAGGCGGAGTAAAACACAAGGAAGCCAACTGGTGTTTATTGTGTCATCATCAAAAGGGGGAGACTGTTACATCTAGTTTTAATGAGGCAAATAATATATCTGTGCAGGAAATCAATTACAGAATTACAAGGAATCAAGAAGCTACTACAAGATCTTTGAATTCAATCTTGATGCTTAAGGAAAGAAATCAATCAGCAAAGATTACGAATCAATCAGCAAATCTAGATTCCCAAGGAAAGAAATCAATTAACAAATCAGTCGGCAAATATTACGGATAGTTGCGATGGAAAAAATCAAATAATCCTAAACTTAAGGCATCAATCAAGGCCAACACATTTAAATCCGGAATATTGGAGATTCTATGAAGAGTTGCTGAGCGGCTAATTTCAGAAGGACCAACAATCAAGGAGTAAACCTTCATCATAAACAATTGTTGAAGGAAGGCTATCAAGGAAGAGCAATGACTAACTATATTATTCTTGGAAAGAATCAATCTCTTTCCAAGGATCAAATCTCTTGGGTTTCCAAGCCTTGTCGACAAATGATATTCGCCAAAGTATTTATACACAGCTTCAAGCCTTAGACAAACATACTTTGATCGAACCAAAATACTTTCTCTTTGTTCTGCTGCAAACCAACATTATAGTTCTCTTAGATCTATTGTGTAACAAGTCAGAGAAAAGAGGAGAGTACAACACTTGTGAGACATTATATCAAAAAAAGATGAGTGTTATAGGAACTGAGTTATCAAGTCATTTTCATTGTACAGGGAGAAACTCATTTACTAAAGAGCACTCCCTTGCAACCCAAGGGGACTGGACTAGGATTCACATTGAATCCGAACCAGTATAAAATTTCGGTGTCTTTAATTCCCACACTTACTTTCTGTATCTTACTTTCTGCTATTATAACTGTTAGGTCATTACATCTAGTCGACTAATTGACAAACTAGTCAACTAATAAGAGATTAAGTTAAAAAATATACAATTCACTCCCCTCTTGTAATTTCATGAGAAATGGATAATGTAGATTTACGAATATCAATGGCCTAATAAATAGTCCATTCATTTTAATTTATGTAGCAAAGTTTTAATGGATTCAAAATTTTAAAAAGAAATAAGTTTTATATGACTTGAGGTCATAATCAAATATCTTATAATATTTGTGTGGATATAGAATTTTACATTAAGGAAAAAATATGAACTTTTAGTTAAATTCTTTCTAAATTTAGAAACCTAACATTTTTTTCAAAATGGACAAGACACAAATTGTTATTACATAATGTAATGACCCGTTCGTTTGTTTTTTGTATTTCAGCCTAGTATTCCCATTTGATAATTCTTGTATGTTTGGTTGTTGTCTTATGACCTGCGTGGATGGTTGGTTTGGTTCCGGGTAGGTTTTGGAGTGAATGGGAATACTTAGTCCCGTTGTTGGAAGCTTAAGTTGTAAGAGTTGACCAAAGTTTGACTTTTGTATAAACGACCTTGGATTCGTGATTTGATGGTTCCAATTGGTTTATATGGTAATTTTGGACTTCGGTGGATGTTCAGACTTGGATTAAGAGGTTCCTAGTATGTTTTTGTCTCCATTTACTAAAAGTTAGAAATTTAAGGTTTGAAACATTCACAAGTTTGGCCAGGAGTTAATTTTGAGGATATCGAGTTCAGATTGTTGTTCCGAAATTTGGAATAGGTTCGACTTTTTGATTTGGGACTTGTTTGCAAGTTTTGGTTGCATTCAGAATTGGATTGGTATGAATCAAACGCCTGTTGTGAATATTTGAAGTTCTTGAACTTGAAGGAATGCATTATGTGTTTTGGTGTTGGATTCTTGGTTATTGGTGTTATTTTAATGTTTTGAGCTTACGAACGAGTTCATGTGCTAGTTATATACTCTTATGGAAGTGTGGTGCGAGGCTCAAGTGAGTTTCAAATTGGTTTCAGATTGTGTGATGGATGTTGGAAGATTTATTGGTGCTACAAACATCACATTTGTAATGGTTTGCTCGCAATAGCAACGTTCACCTTTGCAAAGGAAATCTTGCATTTGCGGCGCTTGGTCGCTGTTGCAAGATTTCTGGTCATAATTACAAGGTTTGCTGCTAGGGGACTATGTTCGAATTTTCAAGCCCTTCTTCGCATTAGTGAAGTTCACATTTGTGACCCCCTGACTGCAATTGTGACTTTTGCATCTGGCGATTAAGAGCCATGTCTGGACTTAGACTTATTATCTCATATTTTAAACCCTAGACTTGGAGAGGGGCAATTTTTGAAGATAATTTTCTTGCAAGGCTTTGGGTTAAGTTAATTTTACACATTTCTAGTATTATTTTAAGATTCTACATGGATATTAACACCCAAAACAAAGAATTTTGAGGGAAAATTGGGATTGTTTCTACAATTTAAGAAAATAAAAATTGGAGTTTAGACTTGTGATTTGAACTTGGGTTTGGAATCTAATCACATATTTGGACTCATGGGATTATGGGTAGTCCAGATCTACCCCTTAACGCGAATTTTTATCATGTGGGTCCGAGGTAGACTTTTTTGGAATTAAATAAAGATTAAAGATGTAATGACCCAACTAGTCATTTTGAGATCTAGCGCATTGTGAGGCCTTGAGTAGTTTCACTTCATGTTTTATGATTTGTTCAAGTGGTCGGAGTTGAATTTCGGGAAGTTCGGAGTTGATCCAGAAGGAAAATTCTCATTTTGGAAGCTTTATGTTGGAAGAGTTGACCAAGGTTTGGATTTTGAGAAAACGATCTCGGAATCAAGAGTTGAAGGGTCCAATAGGTTCGTATGATTATTTCTGACTTGGACGTATGTTCGAGTTGAGTATCTGGTGGTCCGCAAGAATTCTCATTGCTTATTGAGGAAAGTTGGCATTTTGAAGGTTTTAGAAATTACTAAGTTTGAAATGAAGTGAAATTTAGCATTATCAATGTCCGTTTAGAATTTCGAGCCTTGGAATATTTTCTTATCATGATTTATGACTTATACGTAAAATTTGACGTCATTACGGAATGTTTAAGTATGATTTGAATGTGTTCGTCGAAGTTGGAATGTTTTAAAGTTATAAGAAGGATTTTATATCATCGATTCATAGTTTGAATGTTGTTTGGTGTGATTTAATGCTTCGAGCAGGTTTGTATCATGTCTTGGGACTGGCTGGTGTGATTGGACGGGGTCATGAGGGCCATGAGTATGTTTCGGGATGGTTTCAGACCATTTTTTCCTTGATTTGCAACTGCTGGTGCTAGTGTTTGGTGTTGTTCTTCGCCAACGCAGAAGGAGTCACGTATTTGCGAAGAAGGAATAGGGGTTTCTGGAATTTGTGCTTCGCGTTCGCGTCTGTCGTCCTATGTTCGCGAAGATTTGAAGAGCAAAGCAATGCATTCGCGATTGGGGCATCACGTTCGCGAAGGGGAAACTAGGCCTTGGAGATATTAGCATCTGCGTTCGCGGAAGGTGCATTGCATTTGCGAAGGTTCCCCCAGTAAAGCATGGCGTTCCAGAGCTTTGGCTCGCATTCGCGCATAACAGTTTTGGAGCTGAAGCTAGTTGTGCTTCACAAACGCGAAGGGATTGCCACGTTTGCGAAGAAGGTCGTCTAGGCAGTGTATAAGGTTGCAAAAAAAGGGATTTGCTCATTTTATCTCATTTTCTCTCTTGGATTCGATTTTGGTGCGCCTCTTGGGGGTAAGTGTTTCTAAACCACTTTAGATTATTTTTCATGAACTCATATTGATTTTTAACATGAAAATTGGTGGAAATTTTAGGATTTTGAAGAAAAATCTAGAATTAGTATTTTTGGATTTTGACCACGAAATTGTACATGAAATTAGGAATAAATTATATATTTGAGTTCGTGGTGTTATGGGTAATGTTTATCTTCGAAATATTTTGGAATCTGGGCACGTAGATCCGAGGGTTGACTTTGTTAACTTTTCGAGTGGAGTTAGGAATTATTATATATTAATTTATTATAAGTTTTGGAGTGTATTTTGATTGATTTGCATGTGTTTGACTAGTTTTGGATTGCTGCGCATTGGTTGAGGTGTTATAGAGGCATTGGAGCCAATTATTGGAACTTTAGAGCGAGGTAAGTCTCTTGTCTAACTTTGTGAGAGGGAAACTACCCCGTAAGTATTAAATATCATTATGTGATATTATTTGTGGGTGCTACGCATGCACGAGGTGAAGAGAGTTCGCACGTAGCTAAAGGCATGCTTATGTCCCAGTAAACTTAGGACTTTACCATGTAATATTTGAATTATTTGAACTTATTATGTTAGCTTAATTAAGTGAAATTATAATTGAAATTAGATTTGGGAATATATTACGTCAAGTCTTATTACCTTGAGTTATTTGGCAAGATATTTGATAAACGGTAAAAACCATGTTTACTTTATGCTCCTGCACATGTGTTGTAAGCACATGACTCATAATTCGATAAGTTTCTTCCTTTCCTGTAGATCGGGTCGAACGCCCCGACAGTATATTGATATGCATCTCTAGTTCGTGCCGGTCAAACCACGACAGTGTACATACCAATCTAGATCGGGTCGTACGACCTCGACATAATCTTGCGTGATACCGTTTGCAGTTCAGATATTCATAAGATTCCTCTTTTATTGAGGCCTAGCATTTATATGGTATTCCTTATTCGTTCTAACCTATTGACATATCATAGGAGATTTGAAAGATTTATCTTGTCAAAGAAATATTGGAGGATTATGTTAGTTACTATTTTACCCTATTATTACTGTTGTGCTTCATATCTATTTATGATTTATCATACTAATTTATTGGACCATTAATAGGTGTCGATGTTGACCCCTCGTTACTATTTCTCCGGGGTTAGGCTAGATACTTGTTGGGTATATGTTAATTTACCTACTCATGCTACACTTTTGCACTAAATGTGCAGGATCTGACAGGTTTATTTGGTTGTCATCTTGGTGCGTAGGAGAAACAACTAGAAGACTTTGTGGTGAGCTGCACTCCAGGCTACGTATCGCAGCCTATAGAGTCCTCATCATATTATTTACTTTATTCTATCTAATTTACATTCCAGACATATGTTGTATTATTATTATTATTATACTCCTTACTGAATGCTCATGCACTTGTGACACCGGGTTTCGAGATATTCTAGTAAATGTATACGGATTTGCATATTATCATCACATTTTATTTTTGTGTCTTAATAATTATGTATGTATCTATAGTTTTAAATGCATAAATTTCTTTATTTAATAAATTTATGATTTTTTCAAAGTAATAAAATGAATAGTTAACGTGATAGTTCACCGTTGGCTTCCCTAACGATGATGTTAGGTGCCATCACGCCTATAGTGAGTTTTGGGTCATGACAGCTTGGTATCAAAGCTCTAGGTTCACTTGAGTTTGACGAGTCATGAGCGAGTCTAGTAGAGTCTTACTGATCGGTACGGAGACTTCTGTACTTATCTTCGAAAGGCTGCAAGGCTATTAGGAGCATCTCCCTTCTTGGTTCCTCGTTGTACGATTTGATTCCATTGAAACTTATGCCTTTATATTTGTCCTACTCAATCTTATACAACATGGACCGCTTGTTACCAATTGGGGATCGAGGAGTTATAATGGTACTGCAGATATGGTGCAGGATCTTTCTCCATGCGTAATCGAGTGGGCTATTATCGTCTCTTTGTAGAAGGGCGTTATGTTGTTCTGCCCACTGCTAGTGTTGCCTACGTTATTATCGCACGATGTTGGTGTGAATGGTAGGTTTCTCATTTATGTGTCGTGGCAGTGAATGACTAGAAAGGAGGATTTATTGGGTCATGGTTTAGAGGTTTGACATTTAATTCCGGTAGAGGAAAGAAATCTGATTATGGATGTTCAGTCCTTGGTTGACGGAGTAGCGAGACTTGGAATTTTTTAATGCGTTGGAATTTTCATTTATGGTGTGGTGTCATCGTCCTTGCTGGAACGCATTAAGGCCCATTGGTATTAGGGTCTCCTTTTATTTGCCTTCAAGCAAGGTATCGTAGAATGTGCCTAATCAGCGAGTATAAGATATGGAAGTGTATGGCGGCTTTAGAGTCGAATCGGTGCTTCTAATGTTTGTGGTTCGAGGAAGATATCTTTGTGAAGGCTTAGAGTTGGTGTCAATTTATCCATTTGGGTTCTACATAGATGGATTACGATTTGAGGTAGTATTTTGGCAGCAAACGAGGAGGAAGGACATGGTGGGAGGTGTCCCGCAGTAATTGAATTGCTAGGAGGTCAAGTATGACCAACAAAGGTCGAAAATTTGCTTAAAGGGATGGTTTAACCGAAGTGGGAGTGTGAGAGTAGCATATGGATTCTGTGGTAGGATAGCCACATGCCTTAAGAAAGTTACAGCGATTTGGGGCTCATAGTGGTCAACGACTAGGTCTATGGATTTCATTTGGGGACGGTGGCTACTGTGCTGAGGAAGGTTGAATATGACGGAATGGAGTTTGCTTGGAATGAAGAGGGGTGTAAAAGCTTGATTTTCGTTATGGGATGCAACGTGACTTCGAGTTTGTAATGTATTGCCGGACTTTTAGTTTGTGTCAATGGGGAATGAACCGACTATTATAGCTGGCGAGCGAGCATGGGCTCAAGAGGGTTTACTGATTTTGTGGTGGTTGTACCTAGGGCACAGTTGTTGGAAGATGTCGATATGGAATTCCACAAGTGGGCTATCTCCTGGGAGTAGGTTGGCGGTTGTGTGATTTTGATGAAGTTTCTACAAAAAATTCTACTTACTACCCAACCGAAGGTCGAAGGTGCAATTGTGGCTGATATTTCAGAATGTTCATGAAAAGTTTAACTAGTGTAACAACCCGACCAGTCGTTTTGAGAGTTAGGGCCCCGATCCCTTGTTAACTGCTTTCCCCGTATCTATTTATGCTATTGTGACTTTCCAGGAGGTATCGTTTTGGTTTTTTGAAGTGTTTTGGGACACTTAGTCCCTAAATAGAAGCTTAAGTCTTAGAATTTGGACCGTAGTCGGAATAGTGTGAAGACAACTATGGAATGGAATTTCGTTGATTTCTTTAGGCCTATAGGGTGATTTTGGGCTTAGGGGCATGTCCGTATTATGTTTTGGAGGTCCGTAGCTCGTTTAGGCTTGAAATGGCGAAAGTCGAATGTTTGGAAATTTGGACCGGTAGTGAATTTTTTGATATCGGGGTTAGATTCGAATTCCGGAGGTTGGAGTTATTCCGTAGTATTGAATATGACTTGTGTGCAAAATTTGGGGCCAATCAGGTGTGGTTTGGTTGGTTTCGGCATCAGTTGTCAAATTTGGAAGTTTCAAGTTCTTTAAGTTTGAATCGGAGAATGATTTTTTTCTAGTGTTGTTTGATGTGGTTTGAGGGCTCGACTAAGTTTGTATGGTATTTTAAGATTGGTTGGTATGTTTGGTTGAGTTCCGGGGGCCTCGGTTGAGTTTTGGGTGGTTAACAGGTCATTATGGACTTTGGAGAGATAGCAGAATTTTCTGGTATTTGTAGCAAAAGTTTGTTCTTCGCGAAGAGGAGCCCGCACTCGCGAAGAAGAGCTGGGACAGGAGGGGAAATTTCTCTATGCGTTCGCGAAGAAGGGGATGATTGGCAGTACATTGCGAACACATGAATGGCATCTCGTTCGCGTAGAGGAAATGGAACAACTAGGACCCCTATGGATTGTTCTACGCATTTGCGTAGTATAGCTTACGTTCACGAAGCTTCAGGAAACAAAAGGTATGCATTCGTGAGAGGACCTTCGCGTTTGCATAAGAGGTATTTTTTATCTGTAAAGTTTTGCCCTACGCGAATGCGAGAGTGCGGCCGCATTCGCGAAAAAGAAATCTAGGCAGACAGTATAAACATTTCAAAAACGAGGGTTAGCCATTTTTATCAAAACTTGAGTTTGGGAGCTCGGATTTGGACGAGATTTTGAGGGATTTTCGGTGATATCAATTGAGTAATGATTATTAACTTGATTTTGGTTATATCCTACTAATCTATCATTAATTTTATCATATAATTTTGAATTTGGGGTGAAATTTTGGAAAAAATGGAAAGAAGATCTTCAACTAAGATTTTAAATTTTGATTGGGATTTGACATCGAAATTGGATAATTTTGGTACAAGTGTTCATAATTTGTGACTTTTACCCGAATCTGAGACGTGGGCCTAGGGAGACTTTTTTGGGTGATTTTCCAATTTCTTGCCTTAGCTTTGATTTCATTAGCTAGATTAGTTTCTTGTAGTTATATTTATGTTATGTAATTAGTTTTGGCTAGATTTGGGTCATTCAGAGTCGGATATTCGTGGAAAGAGCATTGTGACAGATTGATTTGAGATTGGTTCAAGGTTAGTGGCTTGCCTAACCTTGTGTGGAGGAACTCTCCTTAGGATTTGGTACTGTTTGATATATGAGCACCCTGTATGTGAGGTGACGAGTGCATACACGGAGTATTTGTTGAAAAACTCTGTTTTCATTAAGTAAAATATCTGTTTTCCTTTAATTAAGCTACACTAGCATATGTAATTATCATGTTTAGTTTAGAACATCATATCTACATGTCTTAATTGCTTATATGAACTCTGTGCATCATGCTTAGTGGAATTTATGCTACTTAATTGTCTTGTACTTGGTCAAAATTGTAGTATTTCGTGTTGTAGTTGTAAATTCCATTATTTGAGTTGCATATTTACTTTGGGAATATGAAACGGTATTCCGGGAGATCCCATGTACTGTATATTTATTTGGGGACTACGGAATGATATTTCAAGAGATCCCCAGCACTGCATATTTACTTTGGGACTACAGAACGGTATTTTGGGAGACCCCCCCACACATTTACGTTTGGGACTACAGGACAGTATCCTGGGAGATCCCCTGTAGTTATCTTTGTGTTCCGAGCTATTGTTCTCCTTTGCTTATATTCTTGTTAAATTTTAGTATTTATTCTTACTGTGGAATTTTCATTCTATTAAATTTTATTATATATACATACCAGTAGGGTCCTGCCCTAATTTCTTCACTACTCGATCGAGGTTAGGCTTGGCACTTACTGGGTACCGTTATGGTGTACTCATGCCCTTTCCTGCAAGTATTTTTTGTGTGTAGATCCGGGTTCATCGTACCAGCCTCATCACTAGTTGCAGTCAATGCTGCTTACTGGAGACTCTAAGGTACATCTGCCCGCGCCCGCAGATCCTTGGAGTCCCCCTCTATCCCTCTATGTTCATTTTTCCTCCTTTCTATAGAAATGATGTATAGAACAGTTAAGACTTCTTAGTAGCTTGTGACTTATGGTATTCCGGGTTTTGGGAATTGTTTGGTATATTTCAAAGATGATAATTGTATAAGCCGAGTGGCATTCAGTTGCTTATTAGATATTTGTTATAGTTAGTAGTTAATGTTCCTGCTTTTATTTCATTTTTATAAAGTGTTAGGCTTACCTAGTCATAGAGACTAGATGCCGTCACGATAACTCATGAAGGGAGAAATTTGGGTCGTGACAACAAGAGATTATGAGAAATTCAGTGGGTTAATGGTGCGAGATCATGATAATTGAGAAGGAGGAATCATTATAGGTTCTAGATTTATGTGATGGTAGCTTAAAGCTAAGTTGGGGAGCCCACCGTCTACGATTAGGTCACGTGGTTGTGTGCCTGTGCAATTTTTGATCATCGGTACATTGGTGGATCAGTTGTGAGTAAGGAAAGAGAATATCATGAGTAATTCGAGTAAGGGATTTTATAGGCGTGTGCTATACTTTTGCCTTATCGATTTATGGGAAGGTTAGGGAATGACTCAGAATTGTTATTTCTTTGAGAGTGTGATGTACAAGGGAAAGGATTCTTTCAGTTTCTTCTTTGGAGCGTTCATATGCTAACAGAGCACTAGTTGTATGGTTATATATAGTCGAGACCGGATTATAGTGGGCGACTCTCAATAATGGTATTGGTGGATTTGAGATTTAAGGTGTGGTGCTTATGGATTTGCGGGCTCGTTATGTGTCTGAGGATTTGGGTCTTGCGGCAGAGTATGAAGGGTACTTGAAGAATTTCTATGTTATTATCAGGTTTGCGGTGTTAGGAATATGGAAAGGAAATAGCTTCGGATTTATAGAAGGTCTTTAAGAGTAGGTGTGTCAGTTGGAGGTACTATTAAGTTCATGAGGAGGGTATGAGATGTCTTATGTGTGTTAAGATGATATGGTCTCGTGATTTGGATCACTCAGGATGAATGTTGTTTAAGGTCCGTTATGTGTTTGAATCGAATTATTATTTCATAGTCAAGTCAAGAGTAAATTGGAAGAAGCTGAGTTAGTTAGTAATGGTTTGAATCAGCATGGTTGTGGAAATGATCAGCTCCTTCAGCGTGTTGAGCTATACAGGTGATTCATGCATGTACGTGGGGGCTTGACAGTCACCATAATTTGATTGATTTGGAGGTATTTGATTTCAATGGCCTTGTTATATGTAAATGGATTCCGGAAGAGTTATGGCGGTTTAGATTACAACTTGAGATTCGAATTTTCTACGGTCATGGGAATCCTGTTGCGTGTTGCAATTATTCTTCTGAAATGTATTGAGTGAAAGGGGTTCTAGTTAATGAAGTATTTATTCTACTGGTGGTTCGGGAGTTATGATGAAATTCTTTTACTCTCGCATAACAGAGTATGTTAGGTATAGTGAGCGGTATGGAATTGGGATTAAAAAGTTAAGGTTGTGATTTAGCTTTGTTGAGGATTTCACAAGTTCAAAGAAGCGGTAGAGATTTTAGAATTTTAGAGTATGCTGGCACTATTTGAGTGTCACCTGAGAATGGTGTTCTATGGAAGAAGTATTGTGTATTGAATTGCGGGTTCATGATTTGCATTACAGAAATAGTATGGTTAGTAGCCATGAATGTGTAGATTTTTACTAGCTAGTGTGTAAGGTTTTGGGAGTATATCCCATGGGATGATCGTATAAGTGAGAGGTGCTAGTCATTTAAGTATTAGAGATTGAAATCAAGTATGAAGATTCTGGTACTGTCGTTGATTGGAGAGTTTATGTTTGAGAGACGCTCTATTCCTTTGGTTGTGGACTGAGGAAGTTTGTTCCTGATTTGACGGTTGATTGTATGTGTCATGAATAAGTTCATTGTGGATCTTTGGAAGGTTATTGACCTATTTTGGGATGACTGGAATCGACTTTGAGGTCTGTGAGTAGGCCTTATGTAAATGTATATTTTATACCATATCAGATATGCTTATTCAACATTGAATTGCTTATGGATGATTCTTCGGGCGCGTTGGATGATATTCCTGCCTTAATCTATTTTAGGTGCTACTCTTTTATACCATATGGGTTGTGATACGACTTGATTATTCACACGTATGTTGTGGTCATGTGTAGCTTGTGGTGTTATATGAGTGAGATGGTTCTTGAGATGCAGATCATTTATTGCACCTTATGCATGCTTGGTATTTTGTAGTGCATGGCACTATCTGTCCCCCTAGGACTTATGTTTATGCATTGGCGTGTTTGTGGTCAATATTCGGGCATCTCATCTCTCAAAGTCGCCATATGCCCCGGTGAGAAAAACTTTGCTATAAATTTGTTCGCCAACTCATCCCAAGTAGTGATGGAATGATTGGGAAGCCTTTCAAGCCAGTCCAAATCTTTCCCTCTAAGTGAAAAAGGGAACTCTTTCAACCGAAGTGAATCCTCTGACACATTTGTTTGTTTGCTTCCCCAACATGTATCCACGAAGCCTTTAAGATGTTTGTAATCATTCTGATGGGGAGCACTTGTGAAATACCATCGCTTCTCTTACAAAGTCAACATCACATTAGTAATTTGGAAATTGCTCACCCGGATCTGGGGTGGGACAATTGCACTAGCATATCCTTCATTTGGATGCACCCGAGGAGACGCTCTTGGAGGTGGTGAGGGAGGGTCTGGAATATTATCATTGTTCTGGCGGCCTCTCCTTTGAGCTTGAGTCACTATAGGTACCTCATCATTAATATTGTTATCTACCTCCTCCCCCAGAATAGCATTTCAAAGAGGGTCATTGTTATTGTTTGCCATTTTGTAACTGAATTGGCAACACACAAAAAATACTATTACAGAAGGAAAGAAAAACAATACACAAAACTATTTAGATAGATAGCCAAAAATATTAGCTCCCCGATAATGACACCAAAAAGTGATCGAGTCTAACCCTACACCACTACAGAGTGGCAAGAGCGGTCGATGCATCTTTTACCTGAGAAGGTCGGGATCGACAGGGAGCTAATAATATATTTGGAGTTGGATTCCTATCTAATCTAGCACTGTGTAGTGCCCTTGATTACACTTCCAATCATTCTCGTTTGTTTGTTACTTCTAATTTTATACTAATGATGCGCAAAATTAAGCTAAGTAGATATGTTTGTAGGGTTTTCTAAATGGGTAAAAAGGCACTAGGGAAGTGACTTACTCCTAGATGAGTATCTAACGGGATCTAGAACTTAAGGCAATTATGTTATAGTTGGGATTGTGATATAGTCAATGCACGAAGCTACTCACTCTACACCTCTCGGTAGTAAGAGTGACCTTTCCTTAATTGGCTTTCTCAAGCCCAATTGGGTGTTCAATTTGTGCAAGCAATGTTGTCTCAAGTCGGGTATTACTATCTCTAGGTTTATCCTTTTAATTGGGGCTATCAATCTCTTGAATAAACCCCAATTCCTTGTTGGCCTAAAATTCCTAGACTTAGTCTCTCTTTCTCAAGAAGAGCCTAAGTAAAAAAGGCATAAACTAGTGTTTGCAACCACTAATTCAACATAAAAAGCATAAATCAGGCCAAATAACAATCACCCATAAACATCTAAGTCCTAAAATAAATGACCCATTAAATACCCACACTAGTGTTGAGCCACAACCCTAGCTAATGGGTTTAGCTACTCATAATTGAAGAAGAAATCATAGATTGAGATGAAGAATAATCCATAAATAGTAATTACAAGATAAGAAACTAAGTTTAATTGCTAAACTAGGTACAAAATTACTCAAAATAGACAAATACGACATTTCACGTGCTCAGCTAATGTAAGATAACCTAAAAATATGAAAAGAAAGTATTTATACACAGCTAAATTTTTCGGACAAAATGTCCCTGACGGAGTTACCGCTGACATCGATAAATGGACCGCTACAGCAGTGCGGATACCGCGATCGTGGTAAATCAACCGCGGACCACGGTCTTCAGCTATTGGTCAGACTCCAGGATCTTTGAATCTCTCCTTTGTGGATCGTAGTAAAAGGACTGCTGTCGCAGTAGGGGTACCGCGGTCGTATAAAATCACTGTGGACCGTGGTAACTTGCAATGCCTCAACTTGTATCTCTCTGAACCTTGCCACCACGGACCGCGATAAAAGGACTGCGGTCGTGGTGAGTCTTCTGTAGCCATGGTGGATTTTCCATTATAGCGCTGCTTTGACTTGGCTTTGAACTTGTGCAGGTTTTACTTTTTTTTGAGCTGGTTATGACATCCTTGTCTCTTTTTGACCAAACAATGCAAACAAGTTAGCTTTTGGGAATACTTGTACACATTTTAGTCCAAAACTCAAGCAAAAAGGAGCATAAACTAGACTAGAATCCCTAGTTGTCAACTCCCCCAAACTTAAGCTTTTGCTTGTCCTCAAGCAAACAAAGTAATTCCCACATCCTCAAGATAAAAGAAACAAAAATTTAGCTGTTCTAAAGTAACCTCATCAAGAATCAATTAGGACTAACAATTACCCTCAACTCAAATGTATTATCAACACTACACAACCTTTTAGCACCATCGCTATAGTGCGACACAAAAGCATCAAGATTTGACTTAACTCATCAAGGAAATTCTTTCTGTTACATTGATCGTTGTGGAACCCAAACTCATACTCCTCAACTCTCCATAAGAAAACCTTACTTTTAGATTGTATTATTCAGAACGAGGATTGTAGAAAACACACTCATCTCTCTTAAAGGAAGGTCACAAGTCCGGCTCTAAGTACCATAAGCTTTCCCCTTATGTGTGAGTCACCACTAATGTAAGCTTACTCAACTCAAGATCATATAGGGCTTTTGTGGGCATGTAATGAAGGCTTTTGGTTTAGGGAAGGATATATTGGTCTAATAAGGTTTCATCTTCCCTTAACCACTTTATTTGCTTCATTTTGGCATACATTTTCTTGACTTTTTGAGTCATTTACTTCTTCTTTAAGGGCTAGAGGGGCACACTGTCACTCTTTCTTGTTCATTTCAATTCTTTTTCTCCTTTCTAATCTCTACATGCCTTTCATCTTTTGCTTTCGTTGAATCCCTTCATTTCTTCTACATTGTTCATTTTCTTTTTGAATTTTTGGCTTTTCTTTCTTTTTCTTTTTCTTTGCCTTTCCTTATCTTCATTTTGTACCTTTTATCACTTTTGTATTCCTCGTCTCTCCCCCCAATAACTTGAACAAGGGATTCACTACCTTAGAAAAGTCTTTGATGAATATTCAGTAGAACCATGCATTCCCAAGGAAACGTCTAACCCCCTTGACTGAGGTAGGAGGAGGAAACTTTGAGATCACTTCAATTTTAGCCTTGTCTACCTCTATGTCGTGCTTTGAGATCTTATGGACGACGATAATGCCCTTCTCGACTATAAAGTGGAATTTTACCAGTTAAGCACAAGATTCGTCTTTTCACACTGGGCCAATACCTTGTCAAGATTTTTCAAACATTCATCAAAAGAGTCACCCACAACACTGAAGTCATCCATGAACACCTCCAAAATATCCTCCACCATGTCGGTAAATATGGCCGTCATGCACCGCTGAAATGTAGCCGAAGAATTACACAACCCAAATGGCATCCTAGAAAAGGCAAAGGTACCATACAGACACGTGAAAGTGGTTTTCTCTTGATCTTCTAGAGCATTCAAAATTTGGTTGTACCTAGAGTACCCATCCAAGAAACGGTAAAAGTCACGCCCAACAAGTCTATCTAGCATTTGGTCCAGAAAAGGCAATGGAAAGTGATCCGTACGGGTCACTTTATTCAACTTGCGGTTGTCCATTTACACCCTCCATTCGGTGACAGTTCTGGTAGGAATCAACTCATTTTGTGCATTGGTAACCACGGTCATACCACCCTTATTTGGCACACATTGCACCGATGAATTCCAAGAACTATCCGAGATGGGGTACACAACCCCTGCATCCAACCATTTGATCACCTCCTTTTTCACAACTTCTTGCATAGCCTCATTCAACGTCCTTTGATGTTCCTTGGAGGGCTTGGCATCTTCCTCAAGAATAATCTTGTGCATGCAAAAGGCGGGGCTTATCCCCCGGATATCTGCTAAGGTCCATCCAATAGCCTTCTTCCGTTTTTGGAGCACCGCCAATGTGGAATCTACCTGCATGTTAGTAAGACAGAGGAAAGAATAACTCGCAAAATTGAACTACGGCCTAAGAATTCATACCTGAGGTGTGGAAGCAACGACTTCAACTCCAACATGGGAGGTTCCTCTATTGAGGGTGTTGGTGGAGTCTTCTGATTCTCAAGATCCAAATAGAGCTTCTGAGGCTCATAAGAGTAAGAGCCCATTCCATGTAAAACATTGACACACTCCACCCGACCTTCTTCCTCATTTACATTAAGGTTCAATAATATCACTTATAGAGGGTAATCCACAATGATCATTGCACTAGTATCATCAACTATCACTACCGTGACAAGATCCACAAAAGAGCACACTTCAGTACTGTTGAGATGCTTCATTGACTTGCACACACGAAAGACCACTTTTTCATCACTCACCCAAAAGGTGAGTTCCCCTGCTTCCACATCAATTAAGGCCTTCCCAGTTGCAAGGAAAGGTCTTCCCAATATGATCAGAACCTTATAATCAACCTCACAGTCCAAGATCACAAAACCTGTGGGCAAAATGAACTTGTCCACCTAGACAAGAACATCATCTACAATACCAAGCGGCTTCTTTATAGTTATATCAGCCATTTTCAACCTCATTGAAGTAGCCCTCGGTTTCCCAATACCCAAAGTTTTGAACACGGAGTAAGGCATAAAATTGACACTTGCACACAAATGGCACAATGCCTTTGCAAAATTAGCGCTCCCAATGGTACACGGGATGTTGAAAACGCTGGGATCTTCAAGCTTTGGAGCCATCGAGTGCACAATTGCACTTACTTAGTGAGTCATTTTTATGGTCTCACAGTCTATGGATCTCTTTTTAGTTACCAAGTCTTTCATGAACTTGGCGTAACCTGGCATTTGCTCAAGTGCTTCCACCAAAGGAACATTCATTAATAAGCTCTTCATCATGTCAATAAATTTTCTAAATTGGTTCTCATTCTTTTGCTTCGCAAGCCTTTGAGGGTAAGTTATAGGAGGCCTTGGCAAAGGAGCCTTAGCCTTGGGCACTACCATTTTTGGTATGTCTATTACGTGTTTCATAGACAGGTTCACGTCATCTTGGGTCTCCACCTCATCATCATGAACATAAATCCTCACTTCCGCATTCACATTCTCTTCTCGCACTTGCTTATCAACTAAAGGAAAATCATCATCTTGCACTTTAATCATCACTCATAATTTCTTTTTGCTTGGAGGTATTCACATCACCACCTCGACTACTTTTAGTAATCACCGCCATTGCATGCCCGGTGTTGTTCCCACCCTTCGGTTTTACTACTGTATCACTAAGTAGGTCCTCCTTAGGGCAAGTATTCGAAAACTGTGAAATCTGGCCCAGTTGAACCTCTAAATTTCAGATTGAAGTATTGTGGGATGCCAACTGGGCATCAGAGTCGGCGTTGTTCTTCATCATTTGTTCAAACATCATCTCGATCCTTCCCATCTCATTGTTTGATGAGCTAGGACCTTGGGACGGAAATGGAGGTGGGTTATTTGGTTGTTGATACATTGCAGGCCTTTGAAAGCCTTGCCTCCGATTCCCTTGATTGCCATTGTTCCAACCACCTTGGTTGTTGTTTCCTCCCAAATTGTTATTGTTACCACTCTAGTTACCCTGATTGTTTTGGTTGCCCCAATTTTGATTGTTATTCTCCAGTTGCTATTGCCTTATTGGTTTTGATTCCCCCAATTTCCTTGGGATCTCTATTGTTGTTGTTGGTAAGGAGCATTGCCCTTTTGTCCTAGGTAATTGTTCATATATTGCACTTTTTCATTTTGCTCATCATAGCCCTTATCTTGATTGAAACCACCACTACCTTGGTCATATTGATCCGAACTACCTTGACCTGTTGACCTCTTTGTCACCTCTTTTTGACCAACATGTTGACACCTTCCATAGCATTTACTTGTCTAGGGGCTTGAACCTGTTGCAATTGAGCTTTCTCTAGGTTCATTGTGGTAGTTAACTCTGCTATTGCCTGGCCATGATCATGGAGCTCTTTATGAAAGTGGATGTCAGTGGGGACGTACTGTGGCACATTGGCTCGACTTTTCCAAGCTGAGGAAGTATTTGCCATCTCATCCAATATCTCACACGTTTGATCATAAGGTGTGTTCATAAAATTCCCCCAACAAGTTGGTTCAATACACACTGATTGGTCATGTTAATGCCACGGTAAAATGTCTGCTGAATTATTGCTTCGGTCATGTCATTGTTCGGATATTTTTTCACCATTGTCCGATATCTCTCCCAGATCTCATGAAGCGGTTCATTATGTTCCTGTTTGAAGGCCAAAATCTCATCTCTCAAAGTCGCCATATGCCCCGATGAGAAAAACTTTGCTATAAACTTGTCCTCCAACTCATCCTAAGTACTGATGGAATGGCTGGGAAGCCTTTCAAGGCAGTCCAAAGCTTTCCCTCTAAGTGAAAAAGGAAACTATCTCAACCAAAGTGCATCCTCTGACACATTTGTTTGCTTGCTTCCCCAACAGGTATCCACGAAGCCTTTAAGATGTTTGTAAGCATTCTGATGGGGAGCACCTGTGAAATACCCTCACTGCTCCAACAAAGTCAACATCACATTTATAATTTAGAAATTGCCACCCCGGATCCGGGGTGGGACAATTGCACTAGCAAATCCTTCATTTAGAAACACCCGAGGAGCCGCTCTTGAAGGTGGCGGGGGAGGGTCTGGAACATCATCATTGGCCTGGCAGCCTCTCCTTTGAGCTTGAGGCACTATAAGTACCTCATCATCAATATTTTCATCTACCTCCTCCCCCGGAATAGCATTTCCAAGAGGGTCATTATTATTGTTTGCCATTTTGCACCTACATTGGTGGCACACACAAATTAGTATCATAGAAGGAAAGAAAAAAAATACACAAAACTATTTATATAGATATCCAAAATTGTTAGCTCATAGGAAACATCTCCAAAAAGTGATCAAATCCAACCCTACACCATTACATAATGGCATGTGCGGTCGATGCAGCTTTTACCCGAGAAAGTCGGGATCGAATCCACAGGGAGCTAATACAATGTTTGGAGTTGGATTCCTATATAATCTAGTAGTATGTAGTGCTTTTTATTATACTTCCAATCATTCTTGTTTGTTTGTTACTTCTAATTTTATACTAATGATGCATGAAATTAAGCTAAGTAGATATGTTTGTAAGGTTTTCTAAATGGGTAAATAGGCACTAGAGACTTAGGGCAATAATGTTATAGTTGGGATCGTGATATAGCCAATGCACGAAGCTACTCACTCTGTACCTCTCAGTAGTAAGAGTGACCTTGACCTAATTGGCTTTCTCAAGCCTAATTGGGTGTTTAATTTGTGCAAGCAATGTTGGCTCAAGTCGGGTATTACTATCTCTAGGTTTAAACCTTTAATTGGGGCTATCATTCTCTTAAATACACTCCAATTCCTTGTTGGCCTGAAATTCCTAGACTTAGTCTCTCTTTCTCAAGAAGAGCCTAAGTCAAAAAGGCACAAATTAGTATTTGCAACCACTAATTCAACATAGAAAGAATAAATCAGGCAGAATAACAATCACCCATAAACATCTAAGCCCTAAAATAAAAGACCCATTAATTGCTCACACTAGGGTTGAGCCGCAACCCTAGCTACTGGGTTTAGCTACTCATAATTGAAGAAAAAA
Organism: Nicotiana glauca; assembly: GCA_026770625.1. Taxonomy (NCBI): domain Eukaryota; kingdom Viridiplantae; phylum Streptophyta; class Magnoliopsida; order Solanales; family Solanaceae; genus Nicotiana; species Nicotiana glauca. Next base: position 60,940 of record MU759708.1, on the reverse strand, counting down.
TCATAGATTAAGATGAACAATAATCCATAAATGATAATTACAAGATAAAAAACTAAGTTTAATTGCTAACCTAGCTACAAAATTACTAAATATAGACAAATATGGGGTTTCACGTGCTCATCTAATGTAAGATACCTAAAAATCTGAAAAGAAAGTATTTATACACAGCTAAATTTTCCAGACAAAAATGCCCCTGATGGAGGTATCACTGATAGCGGAAAATGGACCGCTACAGCGGTGAGACTATCGTGGTCGTGGTTTATCAACCGTGTACCACATACCGCGATCTTCAGCTTTTGCTCAGACTCCAAGCTCTCTGAATCTCTCCTCCGCGGATCACAGTAAAAGGACCGCTGTCATGGTTGGGGTACCGCAGTCGCATAAAATCATCGCGGGCCACAGTAACCTGCAATTCCTCAACTTGTATTCTCTGAACCTTGCCACCGTGAACCGCGGTCGCGGTGAGTGTTCTGCAGCCGCAGTAGATTTTCCGCTGTAGCACTGCTTTGACCTTGTTTTGAACTTGTGCAGGTTTCACTCTTTTTTGAGATGCTTATGACATCCTTATCTCCTTTTGACCAAACACTGCAAACAAGCACAAAAGGTTAGCTTTTGGGAATACTTGTACACATTTTAGTCCAAAATTCAAGCAAAAAGGAGCATAAACTAGACTAGAATCCCTAGTTATCAGTGGATCCGAGGGTTGACTTTGTTGACTTTTCGAGTGGAGTTGGGAATTGTTACAAATTAATTGATTATGAGTTTTGGAGTATATTTTGATTGATTTGCATGGTATTTGACTAGTTTCAGGTCAATGGGCATTGGTTGAGGTGTTAGAGAGACATTGGAGCCGGTTATTAGAACTTCTAAGCAAGGTAAGTCTTCTATCTAACTTTGTGAGGGAGAAACCACCCTGTAAATATTAAAAATTTCTATATGCTATTAGTTATAGGTGCTACGTACGCATGAGGTGATGAGAGTCCGTACGTAGCTAAAATCATGTTTATGTCCGGGTAGACTTAGGACTTTACCACGTAATATTTTAATTATTTAACTCATTATGTTAGCTTAATTAAGTGAATTTGTAATTGAAATTTGATTTGGGAATATATTTGGTCGAGCCTTATTACCTTGAGTTGTTTAGTGAGATATTTGATAAACGGTAAAAATCATATTTACTTTATGCTCCTGCGCCTATGTTGTAAGCATGTCACTCATAATTCGATAAGTCTCTTACTTTCCCATGGATCGGGCCGAACTCCTCGACAGTAAATTGAGATGCATCTCTTGTTAGCGTCGGTCAGCCCTATGCAGTGTAACACACCGCTCTGGATCGGGCCATACGACCTCGGGATAATTGTGCGTGATACCTCTAGCAATTCGTATATTCATAATATTCCTCTTTTATTGAGGCCTAGAATTTATATGGTATTCCTTATTCAGTTAAGATTGCATTTGATAGTTCTTATCTATTGAGATAGCATAAGAGATTTGATAGATTTATATCGTTAAAAGAAATGTTGGAAGATTATGTTAGTTACTGTTTTACCCTACTATTATTGTTGTGCTTCATATCTGTTTATGATTTATCATACTGATTTATTGTACCACTAGTAAGTATCGATGTCGATCCCTCGTCGCTACTTCTCCAGGGTTAGGCTATGTACTTACTGGGTACGTGTTGATTTACGTATTCATGCTACACTCCTGCACTAAATGTGCAGGATCTGACTTGTTCATTTGGTGGTCGTCTTGGCATGTAGGCGAAATAGCCGAGGAGACTTTGTGGTGAGCTGCATTTCAGACTACGTATCGCAGCCTACAGATTCTCCATCTTTTTATTTACTTTATTATGTCTAACTTACTTTCAAGACATGATGTTTTATTATTATTGTGTTTCTTAGTGAATGCTCATGCACTTGTAACTCCGGGTTTTGGGATATTTTGGTTAATGTATACGGATTTGCATATTATCATCACTTTTTATTTTTATGCCTTACTAATTATGTATGCTTTTGTAATTTGAAATGCGAATTTCTTTACTGAATAATTTTTTTTTCAAAGTAATAAAATGAATAACTAACGTGATAGTTCACAGTTGGCTTGCCTAACGACGACGTTGGGCACCATCACAGTCTATAATGGGTTTCGAGTCGTGACAGAAGCTTTATTGTTTGGAATTGATTCCTATAGCATTGTTTGACTTTATTGAGTTCTTTTTGGCTAGATTCGAGTTGGTTGGAGGTGATAGCTAAGGAAAAGTCAATTTTAGAGGGTGAGTTAGACTTGTTGAGATAAGTATCTTGCGTAATATTGTTTAAGGAAATAATCCTTAGGATTGGAACATACATGTCTAATTTCTATATATGTAAAGCAACATATATGTGAGGTTATGAGAGTATATGTGGGTGCTATATATGAAAAATGACCAGATTAGACTCAAGGCTTTTGTTATGCCTTAATTTTGATTTTGTGCTTTGTATGATACATATGTGCTCCTTTGTATGACTACGTGATTATTCTGTCATACTAGAAATAATGTTTTAGGATTATTGTCTCCTAATTTTCCAAGATGGGCATTTGAGGAATCATCGTTATGTTGATTTAGTCGTAGTCATACTTTATATCTTGAGCACACATCTGCACTTTATTATTATTATTATGTCCTCATGCACCTTATTGATGATTTGTAAGCATATGTCTCTTTGATGATAAATTTTTAAATCATTATTATTATGGCACATATGGATGTGATGAATGAATTGATTTGGTTATGCCACGGGGTCTCTTCTGTGCAGATATGTCATGCCCCGACCTTAGGGAGCGCGACTGGCGCTCAATCGAGATAACCCGACCGAGAAAGCATGTACAATACCTTCTATCTAAACTCACCCATGAATAAAGAGAAGATATATTTTATTAATTAGACAATAAGGAGTTCATTTCCATTAGTTACGTTGTTTATAAATCTCAAAATACATACACTTTCATAATTTGAAGTGGAACAAGTGATTCAAATACAGTATTACTAGTCTGGCTTTCTCAACACCAATATCCAACCCACACTATATCTATAGAGCCTCTAATAGATACGAGAAGTACTATATTAGTGCTGGAAACAAGGCCCCAGCTTTACCTCAAACATAATACACAAGGAACAAAAGATACACAACCCCGAAATAAAGTTAGGCTCACCAAGTCAACTGGAAAGAGGGTATACCGCTATCACTGATCAATGCCGCTTGTTGTGGAACCATCTGTATCCATTAAAGATGCAGTGCCCCTAAAAAAAGGGAACGTTAGTACATATGGAATAGTAATAGTATAAAGACTAAACACCATCTCAATAAAACGGGTAATAATACAAGAAAGAATCAATGGGAGCCTCAAATAATACCAAGACATCAGGTTAGGAGCAAGATAAGATTTTAAGTGAATATCTGTATTTTAGGTTGGGACTCTTTAGTAACGATATACCACTATGCCTTTAGGACGGAATCCAATCATGGCCCGATCAGCTAGGCCGTCTCACCAAAAGACACCGAATCACAATCAGAATCTCAATCACTATTTGAATCACAATCTCAAACACATTCACCACCATGTGTGTGGCATGGAATCTGATCTCGTCCCGATCGACTAGGCCGTCTCACCATAATGACAACCACAATCACAATCTCAATCACTATCTCAAGCACAATCACAATCTCAATCACTATCTCAAGCACAATCACCAACATGTGTGCGGCATGTAGTCTGATCTCGACCCGATCGACTCGGCCGCCTCTCCACAATGCCATGTGGATCGACATCACCCTTCGCTAGCAATCACCTCATTCCATTTAAGGGGAATAATCTTATCACATCAATCTCATCCCAAATAAGGGGAATAATCATAATCGAAGCCTATACCGATACGTGTAGTTTCCGGGTTAGGTTATTTCAACCTACCATTCCTCGATGACTAACGATACTCCCAAATGTTTATTATATAAAGGAATTTCAACTCATTTCATAGTCTTTTACTCATCTTTTCCTTTCATTGGCACTAGTGGCAACAAATTTAATATCATTCTAGGCATGTCAGTCGTATTTCATATTTCTTGTTCATCCCTTTCACTTTCAAACATCATCATGGATTATCAACAACAAGGCATCTCTAATCAGGACTTTTAGTACACATTTAAGAGTCTTAGGTACATTGAGTTTTCTTCCACAAATTGGACTAGTAACTAGCAATTGAGACATAATTGAATTGATAATATTTCGACACATGGTTACATTTGAATACATTCTCGAAGGATAACATAATCTAATAAGAGCATTCGGAACACATTTTGAACATATATCTTTTGACATAGAGTTTATTCGGAAGAGCCAAATTTATAAGGAAAGACTTGGAATATGAGACATAAGAGCTTGAGGCAATCATAATTACAACTTACGAGCAAATCATGAGCTTCGATTACACAAGAGTAGTTTAGCCAACATACCTCATTTTGAGCTCCCTTAAGTACTACAATGATCCGAAAATCCTAACAACCTCAATCTATTTAGAAACATAACAAAATTGAATTGTAATTAGGAAGATACTCGGGGTTTCAGCTCACTTGAGCATTTATCAAACACTAGGAAGATATTTAGGATCTCAAGGTCCTCATATGGTGGATTCCTTCATTCCAGAAATCAATATCTACCATTGTGAGCTCAAGAACCTCCCCATCACTTTATGGTTACATGCATGCATAGATAATGCCCCCATACCTAATAATCTCACTCCCCATTACCCATCTTCTACCCCAAATGTGAAATTGAAGACTAGGTATGGAACCTTACCTCTTGGATGAAGACCTTGTGAGTTTTTCTTGTGAATTCTTCGAGACTTAAGCAAAAATTGGTGAACCAAGCACTTGGAGCTTCCTCCTCTCTCTCTAAAATGCTCACCTCTCCCTTTTATAGGGTTGGGTTATAAAAAAAGGAAAATGGACCTTTCGAACTTAGCTCTACATTCGCAGAATGGACCAGATAATAGATATGCGGCCCGTAAAATGGGCCGCAAAAGTGATGCCAAAAACTGGGCTGCCCTAGATCAGTTTGAGTCAAGTATGTGGCCCGCAGACTAAATCTGATGCTGCAAAATGGACCTCCTAATTTCTTTATGCCAATTCTGCGACAGAAGTGCGGCTCGCGGAATGATTATGTGGTCACATATTTGACCGCAAAACAACATCCAAAATTGACCATTTTTTTTTGCTTCACTCTGCAGCGGATCTGTGGTCCGCGTAGTAGTTCTGTGGTTGCATAATGGACTATAGAAATACCCTGTTCTACAATAATTTTTCTTGGAATCCTCAATGTGCTCTTAAACTCAAAAAATTTCACCGCCAAGAATTTCAACAATCCCCATTCACGTTAAACTACCTCGTCACCACAAAACCCCAGGTTGTAGGTGAAATTTTACAGGGCCTTATAGGATATTATGATGTAATAAAATTATGTCACGAGGTGTGTCACGTGGTCTTTAACATGTAGTTGTGTTGATATTGTTATATTAGGGCACGAGATCTTTATAGTTCGCCTATAATTATGGCATGAGATTTTTGTCGTGCAACGTGTGGATATGGATCCATCCCCTTTGGGTCACCCTCTCATGTTTCTCTCTTGATGGTGTACACACGGATTGTGGTAGATGATGAGTGAAGTATAAGAGGGCATTCTCTAAGGATGATGAGTGGAGTATAAGGGTGGCATTCTTGATCATGCAAGTGAATTCTTTATACTTTGTCATGCATTTACATGTTTTCACGTTGCACTTAACATGCTAACTTATGACTTTGTTATTACTTGATTATTTGAGTGTCAAAATGAATTTAGTTATGTTGAATTGATATCTTATGTCTATTGACTTTATGGTATCGTAACTTGTTTTGGTTAGTGAGTATCTCATAATTTGAACCTTGTCAGTACTTCAACAATGTTAGTCTTGATACTTACTAAGTTTATATTGTCTTGTACTCATACTACACTTTTGCATATTTTTATGCAGATCCCGATGTTAGCAACAACAGATCTCGGGAGTATGTTCATTGTTGATTGAGAGGATTTAAGGTATTCCTGCATGGACGCACCAGAGACGTATGTACTTATTTTTGAGAGGCTAATGGATAGTTAGAAAAACTTCTCTTTCTTTCATTCTTTATTGTGCAGATTTGTTTATCCCTATGTTTGAACCTTTAGTCTTCTATTCTCTCACAAATGGTAAGGACACATCTTGCTCGGTCAGCTAAGAAGGCAGAAGTGTCCCCTGTGAGAGCCGTGAGAGGTCGGGGCCGAGGTGGGATACGCGTCGCAGCGAGAGCCCCTGCTAGAGCAGCAGTTATGGAGCCACCAGTAGCTCCAGTTAAGGAGCAGAAGCGTGATCATGTTGAGCAGGCGAGACCCTCTTAGGCAGCTGAGGGGCCTAGTACTATCCCTTGACTTCAAGAGACCTTGGCTCACACTACATGTATATTTTAGAGCTTGACTCAGCCAGGGTTGATTCCGGTTGCACCAACTACTTCACAGCATGGGAGAGGAACCTATACTCCTGCTAGCATGAACATCAAAGTAGATGGATCATGTTTATCATACTCCAAAAGTTATATTCGTACAGCCGGTAGTAGTAGTTTAGCCCTAGATAGGGCCAGTCTTGTCTACTGAGGAGTGGAATAGGATGGAGAGGTTTCATAGACTTCGTCCTCCCCATTTTAGTGGAAGGCCTGCTGAATATGCACAGGATTTCTTGGATTAGTGTGATCGTATTTTGCGTACCTTAGGTTTGGTGGAGTCGAACAGGGACTACTTTACCATTTTTGAGTTGTCGGGGCAGGCATACATATGGTGCAGACTTATGATTCGAGTAGGCCAACTGGCATAGAACCACTTACGTAGTCCCAATTCTTAGATCTTTTCTTGGGGGAGTTTATTCCTCAATCATATTACTCTACCTCGGTACCAAGAATCTCTAGGTTCTAAGTGAAATTTTATGGGACCTTACATCCTCCCCCCTTAAGATCTTTCATCCTCGAATGAGGGTCAAAATTCACCATTAGCATCAAATGTGACTCAACTATTACTTCACACCAGCGCTTTAAATTTTGAATAACTCCCTAAATTTCCAAAACTTTTGCCAGAGTTTCCCCTATAACTGGTCCTATCCACATGTCAAAGGATCCCGAAAACCAATCCTAATAGCATATACATAATTCAACGATGCAACATAACATGAAAACAACACCAAACATGGCCTCATAAGCAATATATATTACCATAAAGGAACAACCTTAACATCAACTGTACAAGTGATACATAATTCACAGAAGGTAAGCTCTCAACATTTTCATAGAACATAACTACTTAATAACATAGCTATTCAAACAAATGAGGGTACTTCTTCTTTATCTGTTCCTCAGCCTCCCAGATGGCCTCTTTAGCTTGCTGGTTTTGCCATAGCACTTTCACGAGGGAAATTTTTTTATTTCTCAGCTTTCAAACCTGCCTATCAAGAATGGAAACTGGAATCTCCTCATAGGTGAATTCTGCATTAACCTCAATAATCTCAATTGGAACAATAAACAACGGGTCTTCACCTTCTTCAACATGGATGCCTGAAACACCGGGTGCACCAAAGACATTTCTAGAGGTAGTTAAAGCTTGTAAGCCACCCAAACAATCCTCTGAATGATTTTGCACAATACGACATACCTCAGACTCAACTTCCCTTTCTTACCAAACTGCATTATAACCTTAATTAGGGAAACCTTCTAGAATACCCAATCATCTTATTTGAACTCAAAATCCCTGCGACGCACATCCGAATAGGACTTCTGACAACTCTTAATGATCTTAACCTTCTCCATAGCCCGATGCATGAGGTCTAGCCCTATCAACTCTGCTTCACCAATCTCGAACCATCCAATGAGAGATCCACATCTCCTACCATAAAAAGCCTCGAATGGTGCTATCTGAATTCTAGAATGATAACTGTTGTTACAGGAAAATTCTATGAATGGCAAATGATCATCCCAGCTACCCTTGAAGTTAAGAACACAAGTGCGTAATATATCCTCGAGCATCTGAATGGTCTGCTCTACTTGCCCATCGGTTTGTAGATGAAAGATTTTACTAAGATTCACCTGAATACCCAAACCTTGTTGAATTTTCTCCCAAAATTAGTCATGAACTGTGCGCCCTGATTAGAAATGATAAAAACTGGAGTGCCATGCAACCTAACTATTTCCTTGATATACAGCTGAGCATATTGTTTCGCTATGTCAGTAACCTAATAAATAAGAAGGGTGTTGATTTTGTAAGTCGATTAACAATCTCTAAAATTGAGTCAAAATTGCGAGGGGTGTGGGATAGCCCTACCACAAAGTCCACATTAATAATCTCCCACTTCCACATTGGAATTTCTATGTTATGTGCCAACCCACTGGGACTTTGTTGTTCGGCCTTCACTTGTTGACAATTTGGAAATCTGGCCACAAATTCCACTACATTCCTCTTTATATCATTCCACCAGTAGACTTCCTTAAGATCATGATACATCTTTGTAGATCCCAAATGCACGAAATACCTAGAAGTTTGAGCCTCGATCATGATTCTTTCCTGGAGACCATCTATATTTGGAACACATATCTGCCCTTGGTACCTTAGTGTAGCATCATCCATGCAAAGAAAAAAGGTCGTGGTTTTATGTTTATGAATCCCCTCCTTCAATTGTATAAAAATGAATCGTCTTATTGCTTCTTCTTGACCTCCACAACAAGCAACGATTCAGCCCTATTTTGCAAAATTACCCTTTCTTCATTAGAGTTCGTAAGATGAACTCCCAAACTAGATAACTGATGGACTTCCTTGGCCAACGACCTTTGTTATGCTTTCGGGCAAGCCAAACTACCCATATATTTTCGGCTAAGAGAATCTTCCACAACATTAGCCTTCCCAGATGATATAGGATATCGATGTCGTAATCCTTGAGTAACTCAAGCCATCTTCTATACCTCAGATTTAATTCCTTCTATATGAAAATATATTGAACGCTCTTATGGTCCGTAAATATATCCACATGGACCCCATACAAATAATGATGCCAAATCTTCAATGCAAATACTACCGCCACAAGCTCCAAGTCATGTGTTGGATAGTTTTTCTAATGATTCTCGAGTTTCCTAGAGTCATAAGAGATCACTTTGCCATGTTGCATTAATACACAACCTAGTCTGATCCTTGAAGCATCACAATATTCCATAAACCCATCAGTACCCTTTGGTACGGTCAACACTGGTGCCATAGTCAATCTTGATTTCAACGTTTGGAAGCTCTTTTCACAAGCATCTGACCATTGGAACTTAACTACCTTCTGCATCAATTTAGTCAACGAGGAGGTAAGAGTAGATAACTCTCCACAAATTTCCTGTAATACCCAGCTAAGCCCAAGAAACTATAGATCTCTGTTGGATTTATAGGTCTAGTCCAATTCTTCACAGCTGCAACCTTCTAAGGATCGGCCTTAATTCCTTCTCAGGAGATGATTTGACCTAAGAACATGATATATTCAAGCTCAAATTCACACTTCAAAAACTTCACATACAACTTATGAAGATGCAGAGTCTGTAGAATTGTCCTGATATAATCGACATGGTCCTCTCGACTTCGTGAATATTCAAGGATATCGTCAATGAACACTATCACAAGGAGTCAAGGAAAGGCTTGAAGACTCAATTCCTAAGATCCATGAAAGCTACGGGGTATTTGTTAGCCCAAAAGACATTACCAGAAACTCAACAGGTCCTGAAAGTTGTTTTCGGATTATCCTGCTCCCTCATCTTCAATTGGTGATACCCAAATCTTAAATCAATTCTAGAGAAGTACTTAGCACCCTGCGATTGTTCAAACAATCATCTATCCTTGGCAGCAGGTACGTATTCTTGATCGGGACCTTGTTGGGCTGCTGATAGTAAATCCAAATTATTAGTTGTAAGCATGTGATTTTTCCCTACATTTTCTCAGGCGCATGTATGAAAACAACAGCTCCGAGGTCGAGTTCGAGTTCGCCGACGAGGTCACATTTGAATTCGTCGAGCTCTCAAATCCAGGTTGTTTTCTTAGCTTCCACTCAAGTATAATTGGATTTTCTCTTCACTGTATATATCGAAGGTCGTTGAATTAATTTTGGAAGAAAATTCTCAAAGGTTCACTGTCTATCATGCGCCATTTAATTCAGCGAACGCTTTGTGTTTGTGGTTTTGTCAGTCATTGAGTTTTTATAGCCTCTATTCGTTTATTCTTTCAAATGCATGTTCATATGGATTTATGTGATGTTCATGGAATTTGATTTAAGATTGGGGATATTAATTGTTTATTAGCTTTTATGTTAGATGTTCGTCTGTTCACTCACATTGTTATACACACATTGTTTTTCTATGAGCTTACTTCCAGTATTCAACCTTTACTTTAAAAGAATTTCTATAGTATTCTTTTACCTCGTTGCATATCATTGTCAAGAATCTGTTTCTTTGTTTTAATTCTGAATTGATATGGATATTTTCAGTGTCTGCTACCAATTATATTTCTCTTGCAATTCAAGCTCATAGCTTGCAACCATATGTGCGCCCATAGTATGCGAATCACATAGTTAATGTACTGTAATGGGTTTAAATTGCAAGTTGTCTCTTATGGCTCATGCTGGGAGCATTGGTTGAAGGGAACATTTATTTCTTGGTAGTTGACTTTGGTGCTCACGTAGTTGGTAAGCAGAATTTGCTTAGCCTAAGTACTGGACTATGCTATTGATTGTGTTGGTTGTTGATTTATGCCCATTTTGATTCATATCTTTATGAATGCAATTAAGATCTTCGTGTTTGGTTGGGTTACAGATGGATAAAGTTTGGTATTTTACTGAGCATAAGTGGAATGCAAAATTAGGCTACCCACTTCAATTTACTGAATCGGGCCAATTTATGGACATAAAATTGCTTAAAGTTATATTAGGAATAGAGGAAATTAATTCATAAATATAAAATTGGATTTCGAATTAGGTAGCGGGTTCAAGCTAAAAGGGTCTTCCCTTTTGTTTGAATTCGGACTTGAATTCGAGGCCCGAATTTGTATTCGTTAATTAATTGGCCTTTTAGAGACAAATACATGGAAAATTTTAGTTTACTTTAGGTTGGCCTTTTAATAAAATAAATGAGACGAGCCTCACCAAATAAAATGCACAAACTGCGGGGCCCTCATAAATGTATATATTAAAAATACTTAGACTTCAGGAGGGACCATTTATTTAATTGTACGGCCTTCCCCAAAATAATAACGCGTTAGACTCTTTAGGCACATATTTTAAAATTTTACCTTCCTAAATTCGGGTGTGCATTTCATGCGACCCAAATCCAAATCCCAAAACGTTGAATAAAATGTGTCGAGGATCCGGGTGCATTTCATGTGACGTGATCCAAAAATATATTTTAAACGACGTTCAATTTTCCTTAAAAAATAATTAAAAGCGGTTAAATGTTAAAATTGGCACATAGGTTCAAATGTCTTAAAATCAGATAATTAAGCCGAATTTAACAGTTGAGCTACCGTGCTAGAACCACGGAACTCGGAAATGCCTAACACCTTCTCCCGGGTTAATAGAATTCCTTATCCGGATTTCTGGTTCGTAGACTGTAATATAGAGTCAATAATTTCCTCGATTCGGGATTCAACCGGTGACTTGGGACACCATTAATCTCCCAAGTGGCGACTCTGATTTTTAATAAAAATGAATCCCGTTTCGGTTGTCCTTTAATTGGAAAAACTCCCTTTACCACGCCTTTCGCGGGGTGCGGTAGTGCCAAAAGGAGGTGTGACAGCTCTGGCGACTCTGCTGGGGATAAAGAACCCACAACTTCGGTTCAGGGTTCAAGAATTCGAGCTCAGTTAAATTATTGTATTTGGTTTTGATATATGTTCCATGCCTTATGTGCTAAATGCTTTTACCGTTTTGATATTTGTTGAATTGTATATAAATTGTCGCGAATCCCTCCCTCTTTCTGAGTCTTCTACATCATGGAGAAGGGTGAATTTCATGTATCTTCTCTTCTGTTAGAGTCTTTTTCCCAAATTTAAAACGAGGTTTGGATAAGTTGCAAAGTCGGGCGAGCTTCTGTATCCCCGGTACGCTGCCTCGTCCTCGGCCCGAGTTGTCTGCTCGGGTAAGCCAGGTCTAGACCAATAAACCTAGGGTTTAAACGTAGAAGAACAATAAACTCATGCCGTATCCCTAGTAGGACTCTTATTGCATCACGTGCATTTTGATTTAGGGGACTCAACACAGGGGTTGGGTCCGTCTAGGACAGGTGACCCGAATTGAAATGACCATCCTGATGCATATTACGTGTTACTTGCATTTATTTCTCGGCTTCGCATGTTGACCGGCTTGTATACAATGAGAGAAAATTGTGAAAAATAGCAGTGTTAGGACTAAGTGGGGATAATCATTTATTGTGAAAAACCCAATGCCCAAATAGTACCGAAATGCTGCCGAATTTTGAAAAAAATATAGAAAAAGAGAAAATATTTGAAAAAAAATATAGAAAGGAATTGTTGGTAAAAAATAGTCTTGATTTTGGCCAATCGGCCCGAACTACGCTGGTTTGATTCTCACCGGGTGTGAGATATGTAGGCAACCCTCATCGGGTCCAACCACCCCTTTTGCAAAAAAAGCCAAAAAATGTCAAATTTCAAATTTTGTTATAAATAAGTCGGGTGATGTCATTCTTTTTAAAATAAGCCGAATGTCACTCAAAAGGACGCCGGAAGACCATTTTTACAAGAATAGCCGCCCTGAGTCAATTTAAAACGGTTTGCGGGCACAACCTTAAAATCTCCTTTTCAGAAGTGCTGAAAGGAAGTATCTGCAAAATAAAGTTTGGTCATTAAACAACTTTACAAAAAAAATAGCCACTTTATCAAATAAACCATTACATGGCCGGTTTTTGCTAAAATAGCCACAATTGGCATTAAAGCTTTCTCAGTCTTGCGTTGGCCTGTGGTGATGCTGAGTCCAGGATGAGAAATTTTGATCATTGAGTATGTATCCTCCGAAACAGATTTTGCAAAAATAGCCGCTTTGCCAAAATAAGCCATTACATAGCCATTTTTGTGAAAATAGTCACCAAATGACATTAAAACCTTCTCAGTCTTGTGTTGGCCTGTGGCGATGCTCAGTGATGCCCCATGGGCCCCAGGATGAGAAATTGTGATTTAGTTTTAATCATCGAGTTTGTAGTTTCTTAAACAAAATTTTGCAAAAATAGCCTTTTGTCAGAATAAGCCATTACATGGCCAGTTGTTAGTCTTAGTTGACATTAAAACCTTCTCAGTCTTGCAGAGGCCTGTGGCGATACCAAGTGATGCCCCACGGACCCCAGGATATGAAATTTTGATGTACTCTTGATCTAGTTTTTATCATCGAGTCTGTGTTTTGTTATTCTGAGTCCACCTCTATAGTTTCCCGTCAAGAAAAAACAATTTAAAACAAAAGAAAAAAAAATATTTGCATTAATTTGCAAGAACTACGCACGGTCTGATTCATGCGGGGTCATGATACGTAGGCAATCTCCATAAGATTTCAACCCAAAAAAATGGAAAAGAAAATTGAAAAAATGCGAAAAGATGTTGTTTTGAATTGTGAAGAAAGTTGAGGTGGTTGGTTGTGGTAAGCTGGAAACACAAGATCCAAGGAAAATGATAACTGACATCGAAGCTGTTACGAGTTCTCAAGAGACTCAGGTCAGAGGGTTCAACAAGGATCTACTGTGGTTGAGGAAAATAGAACATTGAAACAACAAATGACCAAAATGCGTCAAGCCTGGGCCAATGGCCATGGACAGCCTTGTCATGAGTCACAATTTGCTACACAGCAAGAACAGTATCACTCTCCCGAGTACCACTCGTACTCGTTTGATCTTCTTGCAAACATCGAGAAGCCTACCCGAAATGGGATACAGGAAGAAATAGCCCAAAGAGTGAAAAGATTATAACAACAGCTGAAAAACACGCAAGCAATGGCAGGTCAAAAGAGTGTTGCCTTCAGAGATCTATGCATGTTCCCCGATGTCCACTTGCCTCCTGGTTTAAAGGTTCCCAATTTTGAAAAGTACGACGGGCATGGTGACCCAGTGGCCCACCTGAGGGGATTCTGCACTAAGATGAGAGGAGCCAGAGGACATGATGAGTTGTTAATGGCGTATTTTAGCCAGAGTCTAAGTGGTTCCGCTTTGGAATGGTACACGAGGCAGGATCATACTCGTTGGTATACCTGGGATGACTTAGACCAGGCTTTCGCCAATCACTTTCAGTATAATCTGGAGATTGTTCCTGACCGACTCTCCTTGACGAAAATTGAAAAGAAGCCTGGGGAGAGCTTCAGAAAATATGGATTTGGGTGGAGAGAGCAGGCCGCCAGGGTTGATCCACCCATGAAAGAGGGTAAGATGGTGGATTATTTCTTCCAGGCTTTAGAGCCTACTTATTATGGGCACCTAGTGTCAGCTGTGGGAAAGACGTTCAATGAAGTGGTCAAAATGGGAAGTATGGTAGAAGAGGGCTTGAAGTATAATAAGATCATGAGCTATTCAGCAATCAAGGCAACTACCCAGGTTATCCAGAATGGAGGGGTATTGGGAAGGAAAAAGAAAGAATATGTGGCGGTAGTTGACTCAAGAACTTTGTCTAGGGGCCCATCATCTTATTATCCTCAACCTCAACCTCGTCCCCAAACCTACTCCCACACTCCATAACATTATTACCCACCCTATGATCCTCACTTCTCTGCCCACACATACCCCCAACATCCTATCCACGTGCCATGGCGTGCACCAACTCCACAAAATGCTTACCCAACTCAAAACACCTACCCACCTCCAAGAGCTTACAGGACTCCTCCTGGAGCAGGTTTATGAGCCAACCAGCATTTCCAGCAAAAGAGGGCACAGAAGCAGGAAACTTTCACCCCCATTGGAGAGTCATATACAGACTTGTTTGAGAAAATAAAGCGTTATAACTTGATTGCACCAATCCCTCCGAATCAGGTGGACAAGCATGCAAGAAGCTTTGACCCTTCTAAAAGGTGTGAATACCATTCCAATGCCCAGGGGCACGATGTCGAAAGCTGTTGGGATTTGAAAAGAGAGATAGAAAGAATGATTCAGGAAGGAGTAATTGCGGTCTAGAACAGTGCCACCCAGAATATTACACAAAATCCTATACTTGCACATGATGGTGCACATTTTGTGGGGAAGATCCATGGAAAGTATGAGAATCCTCTCGGAAATGTGATGAATGAAGGCCCCAGCAATTTTGATGAGCAAGCCGGTGGCTAAGATGTCGAGTTCGGTAATTGGAAAGACGCTCCATCTTCTGGATAACTAGATTGGAGCTTTGGTGGTTTATTTTGGTGTCATTTCTTTTGTCCGGGTTATTTCAGGGTTGTAATCCGGATACTGTCTTGGGAGTCAAACCCTTCTATCTTTCTACTTTGCTTTGTTTAAGTAATAATAACTTGTTTTAGCGCTGTCTAGGTTTGTAATTCTAGTCTAGTCTGTTCGTTTTGTTGTTCGTTTGGTGTTTCAATCCATCAGTCTAATACAATTCTCTGTTTCCCGACATTTCTAGTCACTCCATTTCTAATCATTTTTACAATTCTTTTCATACTGATTTTAGTGACATGACATGGACATAATTTTCGGCGTGGTTTAAAAGTCAATTTAGCAATGAAACAATGCTGAAGATATAAAGGTACTCGGAAGAAATAAAATATATTGGAATACTTTAAAGCCTGAATTAAGTGAAACTGGGGAAATAGAACATAAAAAAATGCTGTGGAATTTCATCATGCCTCATTGGTTTAAAGCCAAAGGCAAGAATGCCCCAAGTCTAAAGGGATCGTTCGTGGTACCGAGATTGTCGTCCAATGATGTTAGGAATCGGCAAATACAAAAGGCAAATATGTGAATCAATCTAAAGATGTCTAACTGTGCAGCTTGTACTTTGTATATTTTGAAGATTGGAATGACGAAGGCATTTTGTTATGCTATCCAAACACATTATCCTTTGTTATCCCTTTGGAGCCTTATTAGATTTTCTTTCCTATCCCTCGTTCGGAATCAACAAAAAAACTCGAGGATTGAGTGACGAAGAAAGTGGAGAAACAAGAGAAGAAGAGAAAAAAAAAGAGAAAAAAAAAAGAAAAGAAAAGAAAAAACAGAAAAGAAGAAGAAAAGAAAAAGAAGAGAAAAGAAAGAAAAATAAAAGAGAAAAAAAAATGAAAAAAGAAAAGAATAATGGAAGGAAGGAAAACGTCGCAACAAACAAATGTAGTTTCCTGAACTACGTTTGACTTGACCCCGAAAGGGTACATAGGCAACCTCGTTGAGGTTTAGTCATAACAAAACAAAAGTCCAAGAATCCCCAAAGAATGAAACTGGGGCAGAAGTTATGGTTGTTGAAGAAATACGATTCCGAAAGATGTAATCTTTAACCCACATTGAAATATTTTGATCCTTTATACCTTTCTTTCTAAACCCATCCAAAAGCCACATTACGGTCCAAAGAAAGATCTTCCGATCAATCTTTAAGAAATACCGAGTCAAGCGAGCAAAGATGAATCACATCAAGGTCAACACTCCAGTCCGAACAAAGGAAA
Source organism: Nicotiana glauca (assembly GCA_026770625.1). Taxonomy (NCBI): domain Eukaryota; kingdom Viridiplantae; phylum Streptophyta; class Magnoliopsida; order Solanales; family Solanaceae; genus Nicotiana; species Nicotiana glauca. The sequence continues at coordinate 44,208 of MU759708.1, read as the reverse complement.
ATGAAGAATTGGAAGTCATAATGATGAAAACCATCACGGGACTCCAAGATGAGAGAAATCATAATGAGAGAGTCTTATTGGTGAAAACCCTTAAGGGCACCGTAAGGCGACAGTGAGCAGAGAGAAAAATCAAAATGAGAGAGGCTTGATGGTGAAAACCCTATGGGCACTACAAGTCGACAAAGGATCATGAATCAGATTGGAGGAAATGAAATATTGAAGACCGGTTTCACGGAAAGTTGTAACAAAAGGTGAACATCAGATTTTCTATACAGAGAAAGGAGAAGGCTAAAAGTGCACGTCAAGGTCGCTAGAGTCGGTATTCATATATATTGGGTCGTTACTCCATAGGTTTCTTGTAGGGAATCGTCTCCTTCCATTCTATTCGTCCCACTTTGTCTTTCCCTCTTCTTGAGTCTGTCGGGTTATAACGAGTAAAGAAATGACTTCAAAATTTGCCACCGAGCTTTCCAATTGCACGAAATGGGATTTGGCCAGCACATCAAATTCTCATAAGTCCGGGAATGACCTCAAACATGGTTGAATGGGTAACAATTAAAATAAGTGAGACACAAAGGCTGTGTAT
>MU759708.1:11681-28931 GCA_026770625.1 Nicotiana glauca | reverse complement strand
TATATATATATATATATATATATATATATATATATATATATATATATATATATATATATATATATATATATATATGTTGAACATTTCTTTGGTTAGTGAGTATCTCATAACTTGGACATTGTCAGTATTTCACCAAGGTTAGTCTTGACACTTACTAAGTACATATTGTCTTGTACTCATACTACACTTCTGCATATTTTTTTGCAGATCCCGGTGATAGCAACAACTGATCTAGAGAGTGAGTTCATTGTTGATTGACAGGATTTAAGGTAGTGTTGCATGGACGTCGCATGCCCTTAGAATCCCCTTTCTCGTACTTTGATACTATTTCGTTTATATTTAGACAATATTGTACTTTTGAGACCTCTTTATGTATCGTTTTAGAGCTCATGAATTTGTGCTACCCGATTTTTGGGAATTGGTATTATGTATCACTATTTTGGCTTACAGTTTATTCTACTATTAATGTTGTTCTGACATTTTATATCTTGTTTTATTGTTTTGAATCCTTATTGTATGTTAGCTTACCTAGCCTTGGGAGTTAGGTGTCATCACGCCCTTGGGAGATTTTTTGGGTTGTGACAAGTTGGTTCCAGAGTACTAGATTCATAGGTTCTATGAGTCTAGTAGAGTCTTGCGGATCGATACAGAGATGTATTTACTTAATTTTTAAATGCTAACGGACAATTAGGAAAAGTTCTCTTTCTTTCATTAATTGTTCTGCAGATTTGGTTATCCCTAAATTTGAACCTTTACTCTTCTATTCTCTTACAAATGGTGAGGACACGTTTTGCTGGGTCAGTTAAGCAGGCAGAAGTGTTCTCTGTCAAAGCCACGAAAGGTCGGGGCCGAGGTGGGATACGCGTTGCAGCTAGAGCCCCTACTAGAGCACCACTTGTGGAGCCACCAGTAGCTCCAATTAAGGAGCAAAAGCGTGATCATGTTGAGAAGGCGGGACCCGCTCAGGCACCTATGGGGCCTATTCTCTATCTCTAGGCTTCAGGAGACCTTGGCTCACATTATAAGTATATTTTAGAGCTTGACACATCCAGGGTTGATTCCGGTTGCACCAGCTACTTCACGGCATGGGGAGGAACGTAGACTCCTATTGCACGAACATAAAAGCAACCGTATCATGTTTATCAGACTCTGAGAGTTATTCCAGTACAGCCAGTAGTAGTAGTTTAGCCCGAGATAGGGCTAGTCTTGTCTGATTAGGAGTGGAACAGAATGGAGAGGTTTCACAGACTTCATCTCCCCATTTTAGTGGAAGGGCTACTGAAGATGCACACTGTTTCTTGGATTAGTGTGATCGATTTCTGTGTACCTTGGGTTTGGTGGAGTTGAATAGGATCTACTTTACCACTTTTTAGTTGTCGGGGAAGGCATACAGATGGTGCAAACTTATGATTCGAGTAGGCCAGCTAGCATAGAACCAGTTACGCAATCCCAATTCTCAGATCTTTTCTTGGTGGAGTTTATTCCATAAACCTAGGACAAATTACACAGTGAGTTTGAGAATTTGCACCAAAAGGGTATGATTGTGACCTAATATGCTATGAGGTTTACAGAGCTATCATGCTATATTGCTCCTATGGTTTCCATTGAGAGGGACTGTAGATTTGTTGAGGGACTCACATGCAGCCTTAGGTTTGGGATGACATAGGAGTTGGAGACTGAGACTACATTTCATTGGGCTGTGGAGATTGCTAGGAGGCTAGAGAATATCCACGGGTAGGATAAAGAGGATAGGGAGGCTAAGAAGCCTCGTAGTTTTGGGGGATTTATTGATGCCTACTCTAAGGCAAGGGTCATCATGGTAGAGGCTTTGTCAGTTGACCAGTTCAGTCAGCACTTTAGGTTTCATCCAGTACTCCAGCTAGCCATATATTTCAGAGCACTCGTACCGAAAAGTCATCCTTTAGTGCACCTCTTGCACAGGGTTCTTATAGTGGTAATTCTAGTCGCCCGAGACAAACTTAGTTCTAGGAGCCACGTCTATAGAAAGAATGTTATGAATGTGGTGGTTTGAGGCATATAATGAGGGATTTGTCCTTGGCTTTGGAAAAGCGTATCTCAGCAGGGTACCAGGCTATGATTTTCTCTCCAGGTGATACACCACCTACACAGCTAGCTAGAGGCGGGGACATGCGGATAGAGGTCGTCCTATAGGGAAGGCCAAACCCGTTGTTATGTTTTCTTTGGTAAGATTGAAGCAGTCACATCAGATGTTGTTATTACAGGTATTGTTACTACATGTTATCGATATGCTTCAATATTATTTTTTCTGACTTTTATCTATTTGTATGGGTCATCCTACTTTGCATCATATTTGGACATGTCTCATGATTCTTTGGATGCTCATGTTTATGTGTCTATACCTATTGGGGATTCTATTGCAGTGGATCATCTTATTATGTGTGGTTGCTATTGATACAAAATTTTTGTCTTCATAGTTTTCCATTTAGTCTTATGGGTTATTAATAATTTTACAATATTTTTAAAATAATTTTAATACTATTTAGTGCTCCATTGTATGTACAAAATGGTGATTTCACCATTTATTATCACTTCATAGCATTTAAATTTATTATTATGGTAGGTTGACATACAAATAATTTTGTTGTATATTTTACTAGTATTTGGATAAACAATCGATTGATTTTAGCATTTTATAAGTGATACAATTTATTTATTATTCTTTTAAGTCATTTATGATTGACCATTTGGTTAAAATATCTTACATGTATTTATAGTATTTTATTTGTATTTTATTATTTTCTATAATTTTATTGCATTTTATATCATTTATGCATTATTTACAATAATTATCTATATCCTTCATAATTAATAATAATAATTATGTTGCCTTTGTGAAAAAAAAATATTTTTCATTTTTTTATCCTTAATTTACTATTTAATTCTTAATTTTGCAAAAATATCCTTTTACATATTTGTTCAATATTCTCATGAAAAATTTATTTTTATTTAAGTCTTTGTGTTTTTAAAATAGCCATATAATAGCCTAAATTTCGTACCAAAAAACGAGGCCCAATCACCCCTGAGTCCAAGAACAGACGACCCAAACCCCATTACCTGTTAGACCCGACCACAAGCCACCAAAACCGACCTTGTTTGATACGGTTGCTGAATTTCACAGAAGAAGAAGCTAATTAAGGCTAATCTAAAGCGAAGAAGAAAAGGAATTAAGACAAATAAAATAAAAGTATTTTCATTCATGCCTTCAAAATGAGCTACTGCTCAGTACATATAGCTCTAGATGTGAGCAAAAGACCTAAGGGCTAAAAGGAAATAAGAAAAACTTACAAGGGGTATAAAATAATAAAGAAATCTACCTAAATGGACTCAAATGCAAGAAATAAAACTTTCTAACTAATTAGCCAACCCCTGTCACTAACTCCACAGTATAACTTTGCAAGCCCATTGTACAAGCTCCAGTAGTAGCTCCAACCTCTTCCATTTTAAATCATATCAGTTCTCCCCCGTTAAGAACTTCCTTGTCCTCAAGGAAGTAATGATGGAAATCATACTCCCAAAGCATCTACATAGTAGATGCTCCTCCTTTGTTAACATTTGTGTTCTTCCAGAGCTTGACACTCCTGCATCAAGGCATAAAACAATCTCAGTATGCTCAGCCACCATGTAGGAGCAGGACAGGAAAGCAAAATCATCACATCGCACAAGCTCAATGCTTGTCGCAATAAATGGTAACTGTTCATCATTTAACAGAATATGGGAATGAGATTTCATATCTGCAGTCTCTTTGTTGTACCAAAAAATTACTTCCTTTGGAACTAACGTAACAACTGAAGCAAGTGCAACAACTAAGGCCACTACTTCCAAGCCTAGTTCTAAGAGTTTAACAGTTGGTGATTGTGACTTTCTTGTGGAATCCTTTCTATGTGAAACTTCAGGCCTTAAACCACAACTACACAACTTAGATTTCTTATTGACCATGTCCATCACTATAATACTCACTTGAGTTGCAGAAACAAGAAAAATTTGCTAAAAGCATCAATACCACATGAGGCGCATTATACTCCCAACATATTCTGTTTACATCAAGAGCTTCAAAATGTATCATATAGGTCATAACATGGTACAAATATTCTTGAGAACTAATGCATATTTTAAACACAATGAGGAGGTCATGGGATCTAAAGAGCCAGCTGAGAGAAATTATCAAGTGTTGCGTAGAACAAGGTGAGCTACTGAAGAAACTCATAGTAAGACTACTCAACAATTGCTTTAAGATCATCTGCTTCATATTTCCCCAAATAGACATCTTCATCTTAGGGAACATCAAGAAAGCCTTTGGACATCTGCTTCTCCAGCTAGGATCTGGACCAATTGGATAAACATCTATGTATTTCACTAAAACAATTGAGTTTCCGGCATTGCAGAAAATATCTAGACAATGGTACGCACTACTTTCTTTCCCAATGCCATAAACCAAAAATCTTGAGTCAATAATTTTAGGATCTAAGAGAATCCCCAATGGGCTTGATTTCAATATTTTCCAACCATGAACTGACAGAACAAGACTGCTACAAGCAGTCTGAATGACTCGAAAGATCACATCAGTAAGAGGGGACATTGGACTATTCAGTTTGTTAGAGCCCCCTTTACCGAAACTTATGCCGACAATTCTAGATGTGTACCTTCTGTAATTTTTCTTACACTTCTCCTTCCATGACCTTTTATAGATGCAGCACTTGTGAGAAAAATAATACAAAACAAAACCATATTTTTCACCACAGTTAAATTCATCGATGTAATAGCTTCCCTGACAGCAACTCTGAACTCCAATGCCATGATTCTTCCAATTGTACCTCCCCTTGAAGCCATCCTTGTCCTCAAGGGTGATATGTGATGAATAAATGACCTCACCTGGATTGAATAGGATCTTAGAGTAGTCCCCAATCATAAGATTTTTTTCTAACACTAGAAGAAGAATTTTAATGGTAATAGTTAGCAACTCTCCTCCTGAGAGAAGTTGCTTCAATTTTTGATCAACAGGACAATATCGAATAACGCGTGCACCACTATCCTTCCACAACATCTCAATATCAAATGAGGTACAAGGTAATTGGTAGGCTAATTCCAAAAACCAGACAAATAAACTCCACTCTCTAATCTTAGCATCGTCGACTACCATAGAATTCCTAAATTCTTCCTTTGACAATATAAAACTGCTAAAAAGATGTCGTAGTACCATATACCAGTCACTAGTAAACAATGAAGCCCATGAAGCCCGCTTGTTCATAAAAAGAAGAACTAAAAAATATTCACCAAATGATAGAATATATATCAATAGGCTCATACTTTACAAGCTCTTCTAATACCTCAAGATAGCCATTTTGCACATACGAAGTTCTCAAGATGTCTAGTTCCTATATCATTTATTCCAAAAGGGATAGAGAATTGTACATGATACCTAGGTATGCCAGAACAAATAGGTGGTTCATCACTAAAAATAGTTGGATCTACGACTAGATGATTCACAATTGAATCTGGAAGCTCCCTAATTGTCTCATGTATCAAACAAAAAACCACATCAGCCTCCTCTGAATTTTTCCCATAACTGCTCTTAATAGAAAAACTATCAAGAACAACTGTCTCAAGTTTCTTGTGGTTCATTCTCAATTCAGAAAAATATTTCAAAGTATTGTTCATTAGCAATAACTATTCGTGAGTTAACATGATAAAACTCATAGTAGCCTAATTGTCTTAGCTGCTCATGCGGCATGAGATCAAGGAAAAAAATCTCATCTAGCCACTTCAATAACTCAGAACTAAAGTGTTTCACCACCTTCTGCATACGTATTTCACAAGCTTTCTGCACAGTGGACTTGCCTAGTAGTAATCTTGACAATAGATACCCGAGATGGTTTTCAACTTCATCTTTAATGGAAGAAATTGGTATCTTGAGCTCATGAGAATACTGATCCTCCTTAGTGGCCTTCTCTAAGCTGATTTCTGTAAATGCAACATCCAATTCAGTTATTGAACCGACATCCGAAGAATAACAGAAACCAGTGGAACTATTTCCCCTTTACATGCTTCATATTCTCTCCATAGTTCGTCAAATTTTTCTGCATTTCCCTTGAGACTAGTAAAAGTAAACTGGTCACTTGGCTTCAACAAGGAAGGTGTATTTTTACAAAAACCAGTTAGCTCAGTATTCAAAAGAACTACTACTACTTTATTCATTACTTGATATGCATAAGAAGGAAGCATAGTACTCTAAAAAAAATTGGTTGAACTAGAAACACTTGAAGACTCGCCTACAGTTGGCGTTTCTAGTACTGGTCCTAGCTCCTTGGTCGTGCATTCTTTTGCCTCCCCAATAGGCTCACATTTTTCAGTCTCACTTTCAGTCGTTGCATCTATTCCCATACCTTTAGCTTCGAGAATCGAAAGATCTGCTTCTACCACCATTTCTTCTTTCTCCCCAACATTGTTCAAAATTGACATCTCAAAATTAGAATCAGTATCAAAAGTCTTTCCCACAAAATCCATTGCTCCATTTTCTAGTTGATCAGTAATTGGCATTTCATCAAACACTTGTTGCACATGGGTTCCACATACCATTTTGCTATGCACAACAAAGGGTGAAGACTCTGCAGACAACTCAATCTCAGTCTTTTCGACTCCGTTATCCCCTAGTCCATCAGCATCAAGCACCAATTCCATTTGCGTGTGTCACACCTCCTTTTTATGCTTCACACACCCCATAAAGGGCGTAAATGATTTTTTCCAATTAAAGGACAATCAGAATGAGATTTATTATTATTTATTCAGAGTCGCCACTTGGGAGATAAATGGTGTCCCAAGTCACCGGTTGAATCCCAAACCGAGGAATATATAACTCTGTTAACAATCCGCAAATTAGAAATCCGGATAAGGAATTCTGTTAACCCAGGAGAAAGTGTTAGGCATTCCCGGATTCCGTAGTTCTAGCACGGTCGCTCAACTGTTGTATTTGATTTTTATCTGATTTCAACACATGTTCTATTTTTATGTGACATTTGTTAATAATTCACTTTTATTATATTTATTATTTATTTTACAAGAATTACATCGTCGTGAAAATGTATCTCAAACCACACCGTACCAGTATGCCCCTGGCTTTTAACACATTTCAACTTCGTTGAGATTTGAATTTGGGTCACATAAATGTGCGCCCGTATTTAGGAAAGTAATATTATTAACACTCATGCCTAAAACGACTACGCGTTTATTAACTTTGGGGAAGACCGTGAAATTTGCTAAACTGTCCTCCTAATTCTAAGTATTTTTTGAATCAACCATTTATTGAGGACCCCGCAATTTTGGTTTGGCGAGCCTCGTCTCATCATTTTATCTAAAGGCCAATCCTAAAGTGACTATGATTTTTCTACTTAATTTGTCTCAAGTAATAAAAAAACCCTAATGAATTAATAAAGATCCTAATTAGTTAGTTATTGGCCTGGATATGCCTTTGGGCCCAAAATAAACGCCCAGGCCCAACTGGAGTCGCATCAATTTAAACAGCTACTAAACTTTTGTCAATTAATAACTCAAAACAAAGGATTCTGTCAAAAATGCCAAGGGCCCAATACTTTGGGCCTAGGACCAGCCCAAATCAGACGAATTAACCAAGTCACGTAAGGGGAGATCAGATGATTGAGCCCCTGGAACTGACATGCTCATGTTTTGTGTGTGTTCAAAATTATAGACAAAGGAATACAATACACATCTATTCAAATCTAAAGATATTGGTCAACTGAATTTTAATTTAATACATGAACTAATTTTAGCTACTGTAATATTAAACTTGTTTTAAATACACATTCAATGATCAACAAATAATAGGATAAAATCTTGGGTTGCAAAAGTCTAAAATGATTCATTTAATACTAAACCTACTATTTTGACAGATTTTACTATTAATTCAAAATACTAATGAACATGTAAAGGCATAACTGAAATACTAAAGTTTATTAATATGCTAAAACGTTTCACACAGGAAGTTTTTATTTGTACTTGTTAATTTCTAATAATCAAAGTTATACTTGGAACAGGAATTAAACAGGGAAATGTTTCAAGATTCCTTTTACATAGTAATTACATGAAATTTTGCTAAATCTAACAATCTATTTTACTAAAACAAAGGATTCTAAGTTCTACTAAAACATTATTACAAAGCAAGGATCATTATAGTCTAAATATAGTAGTAAAAAAAAAGTCCGGAAATTATAGTCGACTACAAACTCGACTAATCCTATCGAATATAGATTATCATAGCTAAATTCTGTATCTACATGAATCTAATCAGCTTAATGCACATATATTGCTAATGAAATTTTGGAACAACAATTGAACATCCTATTTCATTTCTCAACTCGAAATTACATCAGTGAGGATAAATGTATACCTGTGTAGAAAAATATGAGAAGAAGAAGAATTAGATCTCTAAATCAGCAACAACAACAGGAATCAGAATAACAAATTTCAATCACAGCTTCGAAACACCAGATTCAAGCCAACATCATGAGATATAAACCAGAATAACACAAATTCGACCAATCCAGTGCAAACTCACAGCATTTTTGATTAACAGAACCAAAGAGAAACAATTTACAACTTTCCAATTGAACTAAAGATCAATGAAACAGTGGATTTTTGGATAATTCTACTAATTCTAATGTTTTTGAGTTTTTGGAAGTATTGAATTTTGAAATTTTGGATCTATAATGGCAGAAATTACTTGAGGGATATTTTTCAGATTGCAAAACTTAAAAATGGGCCATTTCTATGCCTATTTATAGAGTTGGATTTGGAGGGAACTTCAAAATTATTAATTGTATTTTAGCCCCTTCTTTATTTCAGTTTTATCCTTATTCTTTTACTTGTAATTCAAAAAACTAACCTTATTTATGAAAAATTATGCTAACACACCAATCTAGAATCTTCTAACCTAGTGCAATCCCCCATTTGCCCTCACTTCTCTTAAAAATCTACCCCCATTGCCCTTTCCCTATACCCAAACTACCCCCACTTCCTTAGGTTTATTACCATTATCCCTTTTTATGTACCCATACTACCCCTGAAATTTACATGATTTTACTAACTAACCTACCGCCCTTTTACCCCTTTAACCCCTGAACTTAGTTAATTTTACCCTATTACCCTTTAATCCCTTTTACCCCTGAACTCCAGATTTTAACAAACTAATTATCAGAATTTAACAAATCTAATTTTAATTCTAACTAATTACTGATTATCATTTAACAACTATAACCAAATCAACTAATTATTGTCAATTAAAAGTACTTAAACTAATTAACACTAACAATTATCAAAATCGACTAATTTCAGAAGCTAATGAAACAAACAATTAAAATCATACTGAAAATCCAATTATACTAATTTTGATATCAATTTATTTACTAAATCAACATTAATCGGAATCTATTTATTAAAATATAATATTAATATCTTATTACTTATTTATCAAACAGAAATTAAAAGATGATATTTTCTTAGCAAAATCAGTAAACCCTAGTAAAACTAAACAAAAATTAAGAAACAAATAACGGAAAATAACTAAAAACATATAGACAATAAAATGCAAGAAACAGAAAAAGAAAAGAAAGACTTAGCCTTTTTTTTAGTCTTTTTCTATCACTGGTCAGTCTTTAGACATCAAGATGGAACGGGACAGGTTTGGCGGCAATTTTCTTGAATTTTGATTTCACCGGCGGATTTTAAACTTCTATTCGAGCCAATCCAATTGGCTTTGGGACTCAAGATTTTTAGAAACGTGTTGAGGGTGTCAAGGAGAGGTTACAGTGTGATTTTGGTCTAGTTTGGGTAAAGTCATGTCCGTCGTAATTATGGTTCCGGCGACGCGTTTTTGGATATTCGAACAGCTAGAGAGGGATTCGAAATAAATGGAGTAGAGGGGTGAACTCAGGGGCTTATGGTGGTTATATGGTGTAATTTGGGGTTTGATTGGTGTAACTGGTGTTTCTCGCCGGTAGGGTTCCGGCGAGGGTCTGTGAGGAAGTGGGGGCGGTTGACTAGAGAAGAAGAAGAAGAAGAAGAAGAAGAAGAAGAAGAAGAAGAAAAAGAAGAATGAAATGTTTTAGGGTTTTGATTTTGTTTGGTATATTGAAAGAGCATTAATAAACCGGAGCTGTTGGATGAACCCAATTGAACGGCTCAAATTGGATGGGTGTTTAAACGACGACGTTTTCTTTTAATGAAGTCAAACCACACGACCGTTGGATCAAGGTTATCAAAGGCTGAGGTTAAGCCTTCTTAAACGTCGTCGTTTGGATTATGAATGGGGCAGACCGGGTAGGGAATAATTTGGGCCTAGATTGAGTGTTTATTGTTTTGGGTTGTGGTATTTGGCCCAAAATTATTCACCTTCTTGTATTTCATCATATTATTTTGTATTGTATTTTTCTTTTGTATTTTGTATTTTTATTTTTCTTTTCCAATTTTCTATATCTTTTTTCTGATTTTATTAAATTGTGAAATTAAACTAAAACTAATTCTAAAAATTTATTTAATAAATATTTTATAGTAATTTTCTATTAAAATAATAAAATACTATTTTTGATTTTCCTTAAATTGTTCTAAAATGCCTTAATACTAAAATTGTGAAATTAAAAATTCTAATGCATATGCATATTTTTTGTATTTTTTATTATGAATTATTATGCAACTAATTAACGCAAAAAATGCAAAAACATCCAAAATTGTAAAAACAAAGAAAAATTATTTTGTTTGGATTTTAGGAATAATTTGCGTAGGGCAAAAATTACGTGCTTACAGCTGCCCCTCTTTGTCCGAAAACACGAAGAGTTTTCGTGCAAAGACAAGTGAGCGGTAATGAGAGATTTTTACCCATCCGCATATTCCATGTGAAGCATTTTGAAAGGTTTGACCGCACCCTACTTCAGAGGTTGCCTACATATCCCGGGCTAAACAGGAATCAGGTCAGTGTAGTTCGAGAGTGTCTGGTAACTGGGACTACCAGGAAGTTGTGATTTCACTCCTGTTGTTGCTGTTACTGCTTACTGACCCCCTTATTACACCATGTAAATATAAAAAGAAGCTAGCCTAAGCTATGCTCTATGAGTTACAAAATTCCTATATATGCCTTAAAACTTGCTCTTGTGTTGCCTTGAACTTGTATCTTGCGTTCTTCTAATGGAATTCTGGCTGTTGCCTTGACGATGTTTTGAAGTATATGCCCATTCTTTAGGTGGACTCCTTCTTGCGATTGCTTGAAAAGGTATTCCCTTGTTCTCCGGGTGGGCACCTGCTTGCGACTGTTTTAAAATGTATTCCCTTGTTTTCCAGGTGGGCTCCTGCTTGCTATTGCTTAAAATGTATTCCCTTGTTCTCCAGGTGGGCTCCTGCTTGCTGCGTTCGAAAAATATTCCCTTTGTTCTTCAGGTGGGCTCCTGCTTGTGATTACTTTGAGAAATTAGTCCCTTATTATCCAGGTGGGCTCCTGCTTACGACAAAATAAACAACCAAAGAATATTTTCTGCCCTAGTATGGTGACTGTACATATCATGTCATCAGATTTTAAAATTAAAAGCTAGAATTTGGATTGTACTTCCCTTGTTTTCCAGGTGGGTGTCTGCTTGTTGTTTTAGAAAAGATATTCCCTTTGTTCTTCAGGTGGGCTCCTGTTTTCTATTGTTTTAAAATGTATTCCCTTGTTCTCCAGGTGGGCTCCTGCTTGCTGTCTTTGAAAAACATATTCTCCTATTCTTCAGGTGGGCGTCTGCTTGCTGAATTTGAAAAGATATTCTCTTCTTCTTCAGGTGGGCTCCTGCTTGCTGAATTTGAAAAAGATATTCCCTTTGTTCTTCAGGTGGGCTCCTGCTTGCGATTGCTTTAAAATGTATTCCCTTATTTTCCAGGTGGGCTCCTGCTTACTGAATTTGAAAAATATTCCCTTTATTCTTCAGGTGGGCTCCTGCTTGCGATACTTAAAAATGTATTCCCTTGTTCTCCATGTGGTCTCCTGCTTGCAACAACCATACAAAACGAGGAAACTTTTCTGCCCCAGTTTGATAACTGGGCGCGTTGTGTTACTTAATATTTAACTTGAAAGATAAGACTTGCATTATACTTCCCTTATTCTTCAGGTGGGTGCCTGACTGTTGCGTTTGGAATGTATCCCCTTGTTCTTTAGGTGGGCTCCTGCTTCCTAACTTTGGAAAGTATTCCCTTGTTATCCAGTTGGGCTCCTGCTTACAAAGAAAAATTCTTTCTGCCCCTGTTTTAATCAAAGAACGATTTGTTAATATAAAAATGGTGGTTAGCTGTTGGCATTCTTGTTGGCCATTCTCCCGCTTCCGAACTTGCTTCGACTTTCTTCTTTGAACTTGTTTTGTCTTGCCATTATTTCCCGGCTAACTTTAAAACCTTCTAATCCTGATGACCCCAAATGTTTTTCCTCACATTACTATGTTGGTGTTTCTGTTCCCTTTTTTGTGAAACTTGGCTTCTCCATCCAATTATCTGATTACCCTTTTAATGGGATTTACATTGATCCTTCATGTTTTACTTTATTTTGATATGTTACGATCTCGTTGTGCCATACAAATGGGAAGCTGGTAGTTAGCTTTGACTGAAATGTCTTATAGACAGATTTCAAGAAAAAATTAAATGCAATGGCCTCGAAAATGTTGAGGATAGAAAGACTCCGAAAAGAGAAAGAGGATATGACTTATCTGAGTGGAAAGGCTGATTCCGTTGATCGTGCCATGCATTTTGGATTAACCAGCCTAGTCTGTCCAACTAGTCAACTATCAGTTGCCACATTCGTTGTTCCATACTTTCACAATCTAACTTGCACCAGAACCCAAACCTCGCTTGTTTTGCCACCTTTCAACCACATACCTTCTTCATTTATCCAATCAGAAAATTCACTTTCGCCTTACGGTGCCCGTGAGGGTTTTCACCAATAAGACTCTCTCATTTTCATTTCTCTCAACTCACATTGCCTTACGGTGCCCATGAGGGTTTTCACCAATAAGACTCTCTCATTTTCATTTCTCTCAACTCACATTGCCTTACGGTGCCCATGAGGGTTTTCACCAATAAGACTCTCTCATTTTCATTTCTCTTAGCTCACGTCGCTTTATAGTGCCCGCGAAGGTTTTCATCAATAAGACTCTCTCATTTTCGATTTTCTCATCTTCTGGTATCAGAGTGTTGTCCACAACATGAATCACCTTACCTGCTTGTATCGACATTTCTTAATATNCTTGTATTGACATTTCTTAAAATTGATCAGAAGGTCTTTCTTTGGACCGTAATGTGGCTTTTGGATGGGGTTAGAAAGAAGGGTATAAAGGCTCAAAATATTCCAACGTGGGTTCAAAAATTACAACTTTCAGAATCATATTTTCCACAACAAACATAACTTCTGCCCCAGTTTCATTCTTGGGGATTCTTGGACTTTTCTTCGGTTGTGACTGAACCTCAGTGAGGCTACCTACATACCCTTTTGGGATCAAGTCAAACGTAGTTCAGGCCATAAAATCGCTTCATTGTTGTGATGTTTCCTTCCTTCCATTCTTCTTCTTTTCTTTTCTTTCTCTTTCTTTTCTTCTTTTTCTTTTCTTTTCTTTTTTTCTTTTTTCTTTCTTTTTCCTTTTCTTTTTTTCTTTTCTTGTTTCTCCACTTGATTTCCCTGTTCAATTCTTGATTTTTGTTGTTGATTCCGAAAGATGGACATGAAAGAAAATATAATAAGGCTCAAAGGGAAAGCAATGGATAAAGTGTTTTGGACAACAGAACAAAATGCCTTCATCATTTCAATCTCAAAACATGTCAAATACAATCAGATACATAAAGACAAAGAAATCATACATAATATCTCTTGACTACATCAGAATTGATAGCCATTCCTACACATTTCCCTTCCATATCTGTTAGATACAATGCACCGTTGGACAACACTCGTGTTGCAACAAATGGTCCCTGCCAGTTAGGAGCAAACTTTCCTTTTGCTTCAGCCCAATGAGGTAGGATAACCCTCAATACCAATTGTCCGACTTCAAATTTCTGTGGACATACTTTCTTGTTATAAGCTCGGGCCATTATTTGTTGGTACAATTGCCCATGATATACTGCTACCAATCTCATTTTATAAATCAAGCTTAATTGTTCCAGACGGGCTTTGACCCACTCATCATCATCAATTCCTGCCTCCGCAATAATTCGAAGGGAGGGTATTTCAACTTATGCATGAATCACTGCCTCCGTACCGTACGCCAATGAATAAAGAGTCGCCCCTAACAAAGTGCGAACAGTAGTGCGATATCCTAGCAAAGCAAAGGGTAATTTCTCATGCCATTGCCTAGATCCTTCCACCATTTTCCGAAGTATTTTCTTGATATTCTTATTAGCTACCTCAACTGCTCCATTCGCCTTAGGACGATATGGTGTGGAATTGCGGTGTGTAATTTTAAACTTCTGACATGTCTCTGCCATCAGATGACTGTTAAGATTGGCACAATTATCTATGATAATCACCTTCGAAATTCCGAACCGGCAAATGATATTTGAATGTACAAAATCAACCACTGCTTTCTTGGTCACTGATTTGAAAGTTTTCTCCTCAACCCACTTAGTAAAATAATCAATGGCTACCAGAATAAACCTGTGACCATTAGATGCTGCTGGCTCGATTGGCCCAATAACATCCATTCCCCAAGAGACGAAGGGCCATGGTGCCGACATTATATGCAACTCAGATGATGGAGAACCTGGCATTGATGACACTTGCGCACAAAGCTGATACAATCCCGTTCCATAGTAAGCCAGTAATAACCAACTCGGAAAATTTTCTTTGCCAACACATACCCACTCATATGAGGTCCACAGACTCCCACATGTACCTCGGTCATGATTGTTGTAGCCTGCTTTGCATCCATACACCTCAACAAACCAAGATCTGGAGTTCTTTTGTACAAAACCCCTCCGCTGAAGAAAACTTCGCTTGCC
Organism: Nicotiana glauca; assembly: GCA_026770625.1. Classification (NCBI taxonomy): domain Eukaryota; kingdom Viridiplantae; phylum Streptophyta; class Magnoliopsida; order Solanales; family Solanaceae; genus Nicotiana; species Nicotiana glauca. The sequence continues at coordinate 13,880 of MU759708.1, read as the reverse complement.
AATCGTCTGATAGCTCTCTTTTGATCCCCCGTGGCCTGTGCCGGATATACTCCTATTCTGAGGTATTCTTTAATATCATGAAACCATGGCTCACCATCAAGATCTTCTTCCACCATATTACAGTAAGCATGCTAATCTTGGACCTGAATCTGTAATGGGTCCACATAAGCCTTATCCGGATAATGCAACATTGATGCCAAAGTGGCCAATCAACAACTTCATTGTGAATTATCAGAATGTGCTTGAATTCTATTGACTGAAATCGCTGGTAAGTTCATGCAAACATTGCCGGTATGGTATGAGTTTTAAGTCCCGTGTTTCCCATTCTCCTTGAATTTGATGCACCAAAAGATCCGAGTCGCCCATGACCAAGATCTCTTGGACACCCATATCTATAGCCATCCTCAAACCCAAGATACATGCCTCGTATTCAACCATATTATTGGTGCAAAAGAAACGAAGCTGAGCTGTAACAGGGTAATGTTGCCCTATCTCTGAAATAAGTACTGCTCCTATCCCGACACCTTTGTTGTTGGCAGCCCCATCAAAGAATAACTTCCAGTCAGGTTTTTCATCTTGTCCCGGTTCATCAATGTACATTGCCTCCTCTTCAGGAAAATATGTTTTCAACGGTTCATATTCATCATCAATTGGATTTTCCGCTAGGTGATCAGCTACTGCTTGTGCTTTCATCGCAGTACGGGTCACATATATAATATCAAATTTAGTGAGCAAGATTTGCCACTTAGCAAGCGTCCCTGTGGGCATGGGCTTCTGAAAAATTTACTTCAACATATCCAACCGAGAGATGAGATAAGTAGTATATGTTGACAAATAATGTTTCAACTTCTGCGCTACCCAGGTCAAAGCACAACACGTCCTCTCCAATTGAGTATATTTTACCTCATAAGATGTGAACTTCTTGCTAAGGTAGTAAATTTCCTGCTCTTTCTTTCCCGTAATATCATGCTTCCCCAATACACAACCAAAAGAATTATCCAACACTGTTAGATAAAGGATCAAGGGTCTTCCCGGCTCCGGTGGAACAAACAATGGTGGACTGGCCAAATACTCCTTGATTTTGTCAAAATGCTGCCTGACATTCATCTGTCCACTTGACCGCATCATCTTTCTTTAGCAACTTAAAGATAGTCTCACAAGTTGCCGTAAACTGAGTAATGAATCTGCTAATATAATTCAAACTGATGAGCAAACTCATCACCTGTTTCTTGCTCTTTGGCGGAGGCAATTCCTGGATGGCTTTAATTTTAGACAGGTCTAATTCAATACCACGTCGGCTTACCACAAATCCCAACAATTTCCCTAACGGGACTCCAAAGGCAAACTTTGCTGGATTGAGTTTGAGATTGTACCTGCGAAGCCTCTGGAAAAACTTCCTCAGGTCTTTAACATGATCACACTGTTTTCTTGACTTTATAATTACATCAACCACATAGACTTCAATTTCACGATGTATAATATCATGGAATACAGTGGTCATCGCCCTCATATATGTTGCCCCTGCATTCTTCAACCCAAATGGCATAACCCTATAATAGTATGCCCCCAAGGTGTGATGAATGTCGTCTTTTCAGCATCTTCCTGATCCATTAAAATCTAGTGATAACCTGCATAACAATCCATGAAAGAACCAATCTCATGTTTGGCATAATTATCAATCAGTATGTGGATATTTGGCAATGGAAAATTGTCTTTTGGGATTGACTTATTGAGATCACGATAGTCAACACACACTCTTATCTTTCCATATTTATTTGGCACAGGCACGACATTGGCTAACCAGGTGGGATATCTGGTAACCCGTATAACCTTCGCCTTAAACTGCTTATTGACCTCTTCTTTGATTTTCACACTGATATCTGTCTTAAATTTTCTCAACTTTTTCTTGACAGGCAGGCATTCCGAATAAGTAGGCAATTTGTGGACCACCAGATCAGTACTCAGACCTGGCATATCATCGTATGACCATGCAAAGATATCTTTGTATTCAAAAAACAACTTGATCAACTCTTCCCTGAGCGAGGCTTCCAAATGGATACTTATTTTTGTCTCCCGAACATTTTCCTGATCCCCCAGATTAGTTGCCTCTGTATCATTCAAGTTAGGTTTGGGCTTTTCCTTATATTGACTCAACTCTTTACTAATTTCTTCCAAAGCCTCCTCGTCATCATACTCCAA
>MU759706.1:21036-58740 GCA_026770625.1 Nicotiana glauca | reverse complement strand
TTTAAAACAATCGCAAGCAGGAGCCCACCTGAAGAACAAGGGAATACTTTTTCAAGCAATCGCAAGCAGGAGTCCACCTGAAGAATGGACACATATTTCAAAACACAGTCAAGGCAACAGCCAATATTCCGTTGAAAGAATACAAGATGCAAGATCAAGGCAATACAAGAACACAAGATACCAGGCATTAGATAGGATTTTTGTAAATCATAGGGCATAGGCTAGGCTAGCTTATTTTTATCTTTACATGGTGTAATAAGGGGGTCAGCAAGCAGTAACAGCAGCAACAACAGTGAAATTACAGCTTCATGGTAGTCCCAGCTACCAAACATTCCTGAACTACATTGACCTGAGTCCTGTTTAGCCCGGGATATGTAAGCAACCTCTGAAGCAGGGTGCGGTCAAACTTTTCAAAAATGCTTCACATGGAATATGCGAATGGGCAAAAATCCCTCATTACCGCTCACTTGTCTTTGCACGAAAACACTTCGTGTTTCCGCGCAAAGAGAGGCAGCTGTGAGCACGTGATTTTTGCCCTAAGCAAATTATTCCTAAAAAATACAAACAAAATGATTTTTTAATTTTGTTGATATTTGTGGTATTTTTGTGTTAATTAGTGGCATAATAATTCATATTAAAAAAATAATATAACACAAAAAATATGCATATGCATTAGGGGTTTAATTTTACAATTTTAGTATTAATTCATTTTTAAAACAAATTAAAGAAAAGTCAAAAATAGCATTTTTGTGTTTTAATTGAAAAATTACTCTAAAATAGATATTAAATAAATTTTAGAAATTAATTAGTTTAACAATTTAATAAAATCAGAAAATAAAAATATAAAAGGAAAAGAAAATACAAAAAAATACAAAGGAAAAATAAAATACAGAAAAATATAAAAAATAATAATACAATACAAATACAAATAAAGTGGGCTAATACAAGAATTATACCAAATTAATAGCCCAAATAGATAGTACCTGCCCATGCCCAAAGAAGAATTACCCGGTCTGCCCAGGGGATTCAAAACGACCCCGTTTAAGTGAAAAGAGATCTGGACCGTTGAAGTATTTGATCTAACGGCTATATATAACAGATCATTAATAAAGAAAACGACGGCGTATTGTAACAATAATCTAGGCCGTTCATTAGGTTGATCTAACGGACAAAAATGAATTTTCATTTAAAGCAAACGGTGTTGTTTCAAGGTTTAATGAATCTGAGCCGTTGATCTATCTGATCCAACGGTTCAGTATTCACAAAGGTCTTTTAATATATCAAAACGTTACACCCCTAAGTCATTTCATCTCCCCTTCTTCCCAAACCAAACCCCAGCTGCCCTTTAATTCTCTCCATAACCCCGCCGGAACCCTACCGGCGGGAGACGCAATCTAAGCGAACCACCACACCCTTAATACCACAGAGCCGTCGTGACCTCCTCTTTCCACCCCTCTACTTCCTTTTCCTCAAATAAGTCCCAATGTCTTCGAATATCCAATTTAATGTCGCCGGAACCCTAGTTCCGGCGAACACTACTTCATTTAAATCATGCCAAAGTCTCATCAGAGGCACCCCTTGACGTCCTAAGCCCTTTTCTGAAACGCTCAAACCCTAAAAACCACTGAAAAACCCCAAACGTCCAAGAAAAAGTCTGCCAGTTCAAGAAAATCGCCAAGGCTTTCTAAATATCAGAAGAACCTCAAGAAAAGAAGGAAAAGATAATAAAAAATAAAAAAAAACGCCTGAGTAAATGGAAGACAAAGAAAGCTAAGTTTTCCTATTTCTTTTTCTGGTTTTTCTCTTATTTGCATGTGTTTTCTTCTGTCTCTGATTCTTAATATTTTTAGACTTTCTGATTATTACTTTTAATTTTGTTCGTTAAAATTGATACTGTTTTGAAACTAAAAAGAGATAAAAATCTTAATAAATAATTTTTTGATATTAGTCTTAGGATTAAATAGATTTTGATAACTTTTCAATATTATTGATTTTGTGTTGATTGTTTTGAAATTGATATTGATAATGAATAATTTGATTAGAAATTAGGGTTTTAATATAATTAATGATTAGATTTTTTGATTGGTTTTTAGAATTTTCGAATCTGATTATCACTAGTTCTTAAATTTGATTCTGAAAGTTGTTTAGAAATATTTTTTTTTTGTTATTAGTTTGTTATTAGAATTGAATTGTTAGTTTAATTTGATTCGATTGGTTATAGCTGTTTCTGAAATTAATCAATTTAATGGGGGTAAAACGGTAAAGGACAGTAGGGTTATTTGGTGAATTCAAGTCCTATTCAGGGGCAATTTGGGGTACAACAAAGGGTTTAAGTGTAATAAGTCTTAGGAGGTAGGGGTATTATGGGCATAATAAAAGGACAGTCCAGTGAATACTGAATAAGAGTGGGGGCAAAAGGGGAAACACAGTAGAATAGAATGTTCTAGATAGGGGAGCAGGGGTAATTCTGCATAAATAAGGGGTAATAATCGATTAATTAATAAAGAACAGGGATAAAATTAAAATAAAAAGGGGACTATTGGATAATTTCTGAAGTTTTGAATTTCCCTCCCTTCAAACTCTATAAATAGGCCTCCATTGGCCTCTTTCAATAAGTTTTGGCAATCTGAAATATTCCTGAAAACATTTCTGCAATTCTAAGTCTTCCCTTTAGAAATTCTTCATTTCCAAAATTCAAAAATACCAAAAACAGTAGTAAATCAAAAACTGCATTGTTTCATTAGTTTAAATTGAAGATTGTGGATTAATTCTGTTGTGATTCTGGAGGTTAAATTGCTGCGAGAGTGTCGTTTGAGTCTGTGTACTCATTTGATTACGATTTGGTTGGTTTAAATCTGGTGTGCTGAAGCTGTACCTGTTGATCTGTTCCTTTTGTTATTGCTGTTGCTGATCCTTGCTTTGTTCAAATTGACATAGAATCTCATTGATCTCCTTATATTTCCAGGTACACCTCTATTACCTGCTGATGTAATTCAAGTCGACGAAGATGAAATAAATGTTTATGTGCCATTTCAGTTTGTTTTTTACTTTATGTTTGATCTGATCTATGTAGAACTTAGCTAGAACTACTTGTATTCATTAAGTTTAGTTTGATATGTAATGGAATTATATAAACTTGGAATGGATCAATGTGTAATGGACTGTGAACTGTGAAAAAATAGATATTGTTAATTAGCCTCAGTTAGTTTAATGTCGTTTTTATAGTTCAATCTGAGAACTTAGAAGGATAACTGAAACAGAAAGTAGTTTTGAAATCTGTGATCTTCACGTGTATTTGCAAGTTAAACAAATGATTTGAGAATTAGTCCATGAGGTTCATTCATAATTACAGTAGTTCATTTTTGAATTCGCAAATCACATGAGTTTTGATTTAATAATTTTAGCTAAAACTAATTCAAAAATAGTTAGTATGATATATATTAATATAATCACTTTCATAACCTATTTTTCACCTTATTAATACCTGAGATTTAATAAAAACCAATAAGTAAATAACTGGAACGTGAAATTGAATGCCAGTGATCCAAGTCTTATTAATTTGATATAGTTATATATTACTTTCTTGTTACCATTGTTAAAGACGCCTAAAACGTTGGAATTCATTTGGTCCGGCGGTTAGACATCTCAAGAGATTTGGCCTTAATACCTTCACAGATGGCCCAGTCAGCCCCTATGTGTATTTGGATTGTGATGTCTCTACGTGGGCCATTTTAAGGCCCAATGCAATTGAGGGATTAAATGAAGTAGGTTTATGGACCCAAATGTGGTGATCCTTAAATAATATTAATTGATTAAGACCTTTTTCTTATTTTTAGAGACAAACAAAAATATATAAAATATAGTTCACTGTAGGATATCCTTAAATAAAAATGAGATGAGCCTCGCCAAATAAAAGTGCAAATTGCGGGGCCCTCAGTAAATGTTTATTAAAATACTTAGTAACTCGGAAGGATCGTTTAGCGAATTTCATGGTCCTTCCCAAAGTTGATAAATACGTAGATGCTTTAGGCGCGGTTGATAATAATATTACATTCTTAAATACGGGTGCACATTTATGTGACCCAAATCTAAATCTCAACGAAGTAGAAATGTGTCAAAAGCCACGGGCGTACTGGTACGGCGTGATTCGAGATGCATTTTCACAATGTTGTAATTCTTGTAAAATATAAACAATAAATATAATAAAAACGGGTTATTAATAGAAAGCACATAAAAATCGAATATATATGGAAATAAGATAAAATCAAATACGATAGTTGAGCGACCGTGCTAGAACCACGGAATTCGGGAATGCCTAACACCTTCTCCCGGGTTAACAGAATTCCTTATCCGTATTCCTGGTTCGCGGACTGTTAACAGAGTCATATTTTCGTCGGTTCGGGATTCAACCGGTTACTTGGGACACCATTAATCTCCCAAGTGGCGACTCTAAATAAATAATAATAATTCCCGTTCCGACTGTCCTTTAATTGGAAAAACTCCTTTATTACGCCTTTCACGGGGTGTATTAAAACTTCGGTAAAAAAAGGAGGTGTGACACCAATCATAGGATATGCACTTCCTAGTTTGAGTCATCCTAATAGGAGACACAATTCCTAATCTGAACCATCAATCCTAGGAGACGCACTTCCTAGTCCAAACCTTTCAACCAATCCTAGGAGATGCACTTCCTAGATTGAGTAATTCCAGAAGGAGACACACTTCCTAATCTAAACCACCAAATCTTAGGAGACGCACTTCCTAGTACAAGTCTTCCAACCTCACTCATAGGAGACGCACTTCCTAATTTGAACCACCAATCCTAGGAGACGCATTTCCTAGTCGAAGCCCTTAAAACTCACTCATAGGATACTCACTTCCTAGTTTGAGTCATTCTTAGGAGATGCATTTCCTAGTCGAAGCCCTTAAACCTCACTCGTAGGATACACACTTCCTAGTTTGAGTCATTCCATTAAGATACGCACTTCCTAATATGAACCATCAATCCTAGGAAACACACCTCCTAGTCCAAGCCCTTCAATCTCACTTGTAGGAGACGCACTTCCTATTTTGTGTCATTCCATTAGAAGACGCACTTCCTAATCTGAACCATCAATCCTTGGAGACGTACTTCCTAGTTGAATCATTTCATTAGGAGATGCACTTCCTAAGCCAAGTCTTTTGACCTCATTCGTAGGAGACGCAATTCCTAGTTTGAGCCATTCCAATAGGAGACGCACTAGATAATATGAACCATTAATCCTAGGAGACGCACTTCCTAGTCCAAACCTTTCAACCTCATTTATAGGAGAAACACTCCCTAGTTTGAGCCATTCCAATAGAAGACACACTTCCTAGCTTGAACCATCAATCCTAAGAAACGTACTTCCTAGTACCAGTCCCTTAAACCTCACTCGTAGGAGACACGCTTCCTAGTTTGAGTCATTCCTTGGAGATGCATTTCCTAGTCTAAGCCTCACTCATTGGAGACACACTTCCTAGTTTGAGTCATTCCATTAGGAGACACACTTCCTAATCTGAACCATCAATCCTAGGAGACGCACTTCCTACTCCAAGCCCTTCAACCTCACTAGTAGGAGACACACTTCCTAGTTTGAGTAATTCCATTAGGAAATGCACTTCTTATCTGAACCATCAATCCTAGGAGACACACTTCCTAGTCCAATCCCTTCAACCTCACTCGTAGGAGACGCACTTCCTAGTTTGAATCATTTCATTAGGAGACGCACTTCCTAATCTAAACCACTAGTCCTAGGAGATGCGCTTCCTAGTCCAAGTATTTTTACCTCATTCATAGGAGACGCAATTCCTAGTTTGAACCATTCCAATAGGTGACACAGTTCATAATATGAACCATTAATCCTAGGAGTCGCATGTCACAACCCGGATTTCTCACCCTCGGGAGTCATGATGGCGCTTACTGATGAGAGCTAGGCTAGCCAACCCTTAACTACGTTTAGCATTAACCATTTTACTTCTTTTAGCAATTATTAGTAATAACATGATAACAACAGAATAAAGTAACAAGTGGAAGTCTTAAATTTAAAGAATCTGAACAACAATGAGGAAAGTCAACATAAACCTCTACCCAAGAACTGGTGTCACATACTCAGAACTACTAAGAGTGCTAAATACAACCATTTGAAGGAAAATGTAACTGTTTGTCTCGGAATACATGAGATAACAGACTGAAATTAAGGATAGAAGAGACGCTCGGCCTGCACGGCTACCTCGGTGTCTCGCTGACTGAAGCTAACTCCTGTGCTACTGTCGCTATTGTCCAACACCTGGATCTATGAAAAGAGCACAGAGTGTAGTATCAGCACAACTGACCCCATGTGTTGAAGTGTCAGGCCTAACCTCGGTGACGTAATGACGAGGCTAGGACCAGACTCTAGATAAACCTGTGTAGATATATATACAATACAACGAAGAGGCAACAAAAATTAACAATTAAAACTGGGGGAGGGACCATGCTTCAGGGTAACAGATATAAATAGAATGTCAGGAATAATAAAAGAGAAATCTACAGTCTAGCTTCTAACACGGAAGCAAGAAATAAAGACAATATTCATGTTCAATTCATCCTGTTGCAGGCATGCAACCCGATCCCATTTCTCGTATCTCGTGGTTGGCGTACCACCCACTCCCATTTCACAATATCTTATAGTAGGCGTACCACCCGCTCCCATATCGCAATATATTGTGGTAGGCTTACCACCCGCTTCCATTTCATAATATCTTGTGGTAGGCATACCATCCGCTCCCATTTCATAATATCTTGTGGTAGGCGTACCACACGCTCCCATTTCGTAATATCTTATGAAAGTAGGCCTACCACCCGCTCCCATTTCATAATATCTTGTGGTAGGCATACCACCCGCTCCCACTTCAATTCAACACAATAAAACAAAATAATCCCGACTAGGGGCAACACTATAATAACTTCCCGACAAGGGAACAACAATATAATAACATCCTGGCAAGGGAACAAAATATCAACTCAAATATCTCGGCAAGGGAATTACTATAAATTACACCATTCTGGCAAGGGAAATCAACTGTCCAACTATGTATGTCCCGACAAGGGAGAATTAGCTATAACCATACTCGATCCAATATCTAGCTGCCACAGCTATAACCAAACTTGTTCTAACATCTAACTGCTACAGCTATAACCAACCTATTACAACACTTAACCGCCTCAGCTATAACTAACCTATTACCACACTTAACCACCTCAGCTATAACTAACCTATTACAACACTTAACCACCTCAGCTATAACTATAGTCATCACTCAACACAAGGAAGCATTAATCTAAGCGACCGTAGTATCAGTTAAGAACATAGTGCAAAGGAACCACAACTCAACAATAGCCCGCCAAGGGGGGCAACATAATGATCTCTTCTCTTTCTTACTTTTACTTCACAATTCTCTTCACAACTCGAGCCAATGCTCTAGAGGTTTAATTATCACTTATACTTTCGCAATTTGTTCTACAACTGGAGCCGTCACTCCTCAATGTTCATAAAACACATTTCTTTCCACAATTTTACACAACAAACAGAAATACACACCAAAGCATGGATAATACAACGAAGCCATGAAAGTCACAATATCAGACTCACGGTCATGCTTGACACCAATATATAGATACTCGTCACCATGCCTATATGTCGTACTCGACAAGAAACATATAGAAAATATGACTCAACTCCTAATCCCTCAAGCTAGGTTTAAACCGAACACTTACTTCGATGCTTTGAATTCAACTCAAGTCTCAATTATGGCTTTACCCCTCAATTCCTTCACCAATTCACTCGTATCTTATCACAAATTACTTAATTACATTAATAAACATTAAATGAATCAATTTGAATGCATAAAAATGAATTTCTCAAAGTCTTGCCCAAAAATTCCAAAATCGCTACCGGGCCTTGATCGCAGCAAACTCAACCTTACACTAAGGTAGGAAGAGTGGGCGCTAAGACTTTTACCCAAATAGTGGTATCGGGGTCAATTTCCACAGGGAGCTTGGAATGGAGTTGCATATTTTTTTAGACTTGGAATGCGGGTTTTGCTTCTAATTGTACTTCAAACATTTTTGGGTTTTTGTTGTTTAAATAACTACTATTGTCAACTACAAGCTAAAGCTAAATAATGCTAAGAGATATGTTATAAGTTGTGAGAAATATAGAGAAAGGCATTAGGGTCGTGGCATCACCTAGGTGGTTAACTAACGGGAAGAAACTACTAACAACAGATTGACATATTTGGGATCAATGTTATAACCGTTGCACAATTGTACCCACTCTCACACCTCTCGGTAGAGAGAGCGATTTTGCCCAATTGACTCTCTCTCGACCAATTGGGTAGGCCAATTAGACCAAGCAACTGGGGTTCAAGTAGGATGATTACTCTCTCGAGGTTTAACCCATTAATTGGGACTACCATTTCTCATAGGTCCATCCCAATTCCTTCTTGGGTCAATTTTGGGGTCATAGACTCTCTTTCTCAAGAAGGGTCAAAACCCACTAAGCTAGAATCAATGTTTGCAACCACCAATCCTTAATTAAACCATAAAATTAACCCAAATAACAAACACCCAATATCAATCTGTCATTAATAAGCAACACCCATCAATTACCCACACTAGGGTTGAACCACAACCCTAGCTAATGGGTTTAGCTAGACATAATTAGAGAAGAAACTGATGAATTAGAAGATGAAATAACTATATTAATTAATTACTAATGTTAAACTACAAGAATCTATAATGAAATAAGCTCAAAATTCCAAAAATAGGCTAATACAAATGCCTCACGAGCGCAGCAGCTATCAGGTGTACAAAACTTAACCTAAAAATGGTAAAATGTTTTATTTATACTAGGCTGAAAAAATGGACAAAAATACCCCTGCGGGGTCAGCGCGGACCGCACAAAGTTGACACGCGGCGGCACTGGGTTGCTTCTTTCTCTCTGAAGATAGTGATGTGGACCGTATGATGAAGACATGCGGCCGCGTGATGACTGGCGCGAACCGCGTGAACTTGTAGCGCGGCCGCATGAACGGCTTGTGGTGGTCTCTGAACTTTTGTGGTGCGGTCCGCGTGAACTTGTAGTGCGTCCGCATTGGCCAAGCTCTTGATCGCGGCCGCGCCGCTTGCGGTTGGAAATGACAACTTTTTGAATCTCTTTGGTGCGACCGCATGTCACAATCGCGCGGCCTCATGAAATGATTTGTAGTTTCACAGTCTCTAAACTCCCATGGTGCGGCCGCATGACATGATGGTGCGGTCCGCACCAAGTCCTGAATGTCCTTACATTAGTGATCTTTGACACTTGAGCACGTTTCACTCCGTTTCGAGCCGATTTTTGACTTTTTGTCATCTTGTCACTCAAACCTGCAACCAAGCGCAACTTGTAAGCATTCTGGGTCTATTTAATGGCAATTCATACATAAAGCATAGGCAAGTATGGGCATAAAACGTGTTAAAATCACTATTATCAACTCCCCCAAACTTAAACCTTTGCTTGTCCTCAAGCAATTAAAATAAGACCCACCCCTCAAAGGGAAACATCCGAGTAATTCCAGCTTATCCTAAAGTAACCTCATCACGCATCAATTGGGACTAACAATTGCCCTCAATATGCATGCATCATTAACACATTTTAAGCTTTTAAGAACTATGGATCAAATGTGGCACAAGAGCATCAAGGGTTGACTCATTTCATCAAGGAGCTTTTCTCAAATACCTTGGTCATTGTGGGACCGAAACTCACACATCCTCAACTTTCCCTAAGCGAACCTCACCTTTTTAGAGTAATGCCACACAAACCGAGGTTGATGGATTTTTCGCTCATTTCTCTCACAAAGAAGGTCATAAGCTCGGCTCTAGGTACCATATGCTTGCCCCTTATATAAGTATCCACTAATGTAGGTTTCGTTCAACTCAAGATCATATAGGGATTTTGTGGAGTCATTGTAAAGGCTTTTGGGTAAGGGTAGGATATGTTTTGTTCAAGTGGGTTCAATTTTCCCTCAAGTACTTCTTTTAATTCATTTTGTCACACTTTCTTGACTCATTTGAGTTTCTTTTTCGAGGTGTTAGAGAGACACACTGTCGCTCTTTCTTATGCAATTCAATACATTTCTCCTTTTTCTACTTTTTCACAACCTTATTCACTTTTGTTTTCTTTGAATCCCCTTTTTGACCTTATTCAATTTGGTCTTTTTCTTTGTCTTGTCTTTTCTTCCTTTTTTCATTGCCTCCCTTTTCTTTTTGCTTTTGTACCTTATACCACATTGTTTCCTTTCTTGTCACCCTCCCTCAAACTTAAACATTTGCCATCTACTCAAGGGAAGATTTGGGTGCCAAGAGAGGGTATCATTAAGAACGGGTATAGGCTTGTAGCTTTTGTTCTTGAAGGAAGAAGGTTTAAGGCTCAAAGGGGTTAGCTAGGGATCATTTCATTGGTAGGTCATGGAATTGTTCAATCTTAGCATTTCGGATCAAGGAGAGCCTATACTCACTTCTCAAGCCAAATTTCACCTAGGATTTCGCCTCAACAAACACTCGGGGCAAGTTCTAGACCATCGGCTCGGAGCTTAGACTCATGATTCGAATTCTCACCACACACACTCAAGGATTGCCAAAGACATCGAGTCGAGGGCCCACAATAACCTTAGTTACGATTCAAGTGCACAATGGCCCCACACGATCATATGATGATTATTTGGTCAACACAAGATTCTCAAGGCCACCATTTTTCACCATCCTAAACACAACATTATGTCTTTGACCATGGGATCAAAGGCAAATGTGTTAGGCCCAAGTGAAGCTTGCCTGAGGTTCCCTTAACTATGAAATATTGAAAATCAAAAGAAGAAAAATAAAAAACGGACTCAAACTCTTAAGAAGGTTATCACGCCATCTATCATTGGGAAGAGCCACCCGGTTCGCACAACACTCTACCCTTGGAAAGAACTGTGGCATTAAGAAAACCAAGGGCTTATTGAAAATACCAAAACCAAAACAAAAGTCTACGAGCCTCACTACTAAGCTAAAAACAAATTTTTTTAACAAAAATAGAAAAACCTTAACGAAAATAGAAAAACCAAATGAATATGTACAATGGGGAGTAAAATATACAACGGGGATGAATATATACATAAGAGTCTAGAAGTAGCCAAAGTCAAAAGTTATATACAAGCCAACTATCAAATCCAAAACATAAACTAGAAATCAAATGAATATATACAGTCATCCAAATGTATCAAAATCAAAATAGTAGGGCGCACCCCCACGAATAAAAGTTGGCATTGTCCCCAATGCCAACTACCAAAATAAGCACAAAAAAAAGATAAAGGATATAGAATGGCTCCTCAAGCTTGGTCCACATGCATGGGGTTTCCTGTCGCCCCCTGATCCTCTTTAGTAGCCGGGACCTCAGACTGGTCTCGGGCCTACTACTCTAAAGCTGGTGCAGGATCATGTTGCTGGACCGATGGAACATCCGGTACATCACCGGCGGGGGTGACCTCAACCTCAGCCAACTCAATCACGACTCCCTTAGAACTGGGCAACTTCCTCTTCTTCTTCAGTGGCCTGGGTGCCTGCTCGTGCTGAGGCTCGGGTATTGGGACTGTTGCTGGAGGGGCTGGGTCCCCGAATAACAAGTCTAACGACATTTGATACGCCATTAGCTTTTCCACATCTGCATGTAGTACCTTCACCGACTCTTTTGATGCCCTGGACTTCCTCATTTTCTTGTGCTCCCGGGCCAACTTCTCAAAGCTGTGCTGTGTGCCCCAACTGCCTTAGTCAAGGCAGTCTGAGTCTCAATTATCTTCTTCTGGTTGGCCAGGAGTGTCTGCAGTGTTTCCTTAATAGACGGAGGAACCTGGACGGTGGCTGGGATAGACTGGGCCTCAACTGAAGTGGCTAATGTGGACAACTTGGATGTCTCTACGGACATCCAGTTGTTCAGACTGGCCAATGTCATGGATAGCTACTGGGATGTTAATGGGTTGGTCCAGGAAATGGGAACTATAGGGACCGCTGAGGAACTAGGACCTGTAGAGGAGGAAGGCCTATCAACTGGGACAGACACAACAGGAATGGAGGGGAACTCTGTAGTAGGCTCGACAGAAGTCTCTACTTCAACTGGCTCCTCAGACTGGCCAGTCATGGCAGAGGTGGATGACTTGCTTTTCTTGTCCCCCTTTGGGTTGTCTGGACCCTGAATACTGAACCAGGAGAAGGAGGCCATTGGGCGCACTGTCACATCATAATGCATTTTCTTCACTTTCAAATCTCTAAAATACAGTGTCAGAGTGTTTGGGAAAGGGTAGTTCCAAGTACTGTCAATCCCCATAGCAGTGATCGCCCTGTACATAACATTCCCCATATTGATAGGGAATCCAGCCATAATGGAAGCAATGAGCACATCTCGGGGAAGAGGGACGGTCTGCTCATGTGAAGTGGGATTCAACCTGTTGCACACAAAGGTGAGCCACCCTCTCACCTCAAAATTCAGATTCTTCCTTAGGATTTTTACCCCCGCCTGCACCCAATCCGGAACAACACCCGGATGTGCCAAGAACTCTGCCAACCATGGGCGAACCTCCTCCTTCATTGCCAGCTTCTCCAAGTATTGGGTCTCGTCTTCATCCTTGAAACCCAGATAGTCATTAAGTGCTTTGCCCAAAAATACAACATTCTTGTCCCTTACTTTGGTCGCAGTGGAATTCTTTTTGGTGTAGAACTCTTTGACCATGTGTTCATTTGCATTTATTAACCGGTCACTAAAGGGGTCCTACCCACTTCTAGTTTGAAATTGTTCATGGACTTTGGGTAGGAGTGGCAATAAGTCCTTGGTTATGATGCACCTCTCAGGGATGAGATGTCTTTTGGACCACATTTCCCGAAATTTGTGGAAGGCCACTTGACTAACAAAGCGGTCTTCCCACACTTCATCTTTCCTCGTTTGTTCCACACCACCAACCTCGGGTATCCCACTAACCGGGACCTCCACCTCACTGTCAGCACTATCCCTAAATTCTGAGGCTGTGGGGGAAGTGGAGTACTTGCCTCTGCCCGCTGTTGAGCCATCAGACGACTCAGATTGTATAGCTTGTGGATCTTGGGCTGGGACAGAGGGGACTTGCCCCGAATTAGCTGATAGTTCCTGAGAGGGAAGGTACTCACTACCCGATTGCTCCTCGTCTGTCACTACTTGCTTTCTTGTCTTTAGTTTTGGTTGGGGAGTGAGTTTCTTTAGCTTGGCTTTTCCTCCCGGGGAGGGTTCACCTCAACCGAGTTTTTTGGCACCACGTCTTCTTTGTTTTACCATTTTTTGCACACAAATAGTATAGGCAAGTGTAGTGTATTATCATATGCATAATAAAGCAGAATATCAAGAAGCAGTGTTGCAGACAGTATAGCAGACTAGACCAGCGCGGGCCGTGCCAACAGGGGCTGCGGCCGCGCAAGGGAAACTTGAACAACTCATCCCTCTGAACCTCTCCCACGCAGGCCGCGCAAACATGAGATGCGGCCATGCGGGACCAGCGCGGTCTGCAGAAACCTGACATGCGGCCGCACTGATCAACTACTCAACTTACACTTCTCTGAACTTCATTGATGCGGGCCGCGCAAAGATGGGATGCGGCCACGCTGGGTTTTTAATACAGGGACAATTAGGGTTTAACCAAAAATGCTCAAATCTTTCACGTTTTAGCATCCCACTTTGTCCCTACTCGTTTAACATCATTAAGCATCATGCCCAGTACTTGAAGAACAACAAATAAATGAAACTAAGAAAAATAATGAAAAACAAAGAAGTTATAGCTAATGGGTCATGAATAAAATTAAAACTAAAAGAGACATAATGATTAATGTGAGAAGAAGTTACCAGGATTGTGAAGATTTAACTCTTGATGCTCGTACAAATGAGAGTCTTAGAGAGAACAGATGAAATTTAGGGTTCAGAGATCGATTAGGCGAAAAGTTCTAATGGGGACCCTAATGGTGTATTTATAGGGAAACAAAGCGGGGCCCCGACTTATTGTCCAGCACGGCCGCGTGAACACGACCGCGGGCCGCGCTGGGACTTACCATATACCCGTTGCTAAAACAAGGGCACACGGACTGCATGAAACGGGCTGCGGCCGAATGAGAACCACGCGGGCCGCACGAACACAGTTCAGAGACTTATCAATTGTGGCATTTACCAGTGCGGACCGCACAAGCAAGGGTGCGGCCTCACTAACCAACTTTAGAGACTGTGTACTTTTTGCACAGTTGTTTTGCACTGGTTCAACACAAGTCCTGCAATATCTCACAAACAATTAGCTCAAAATCCTAATATACAAAGAAAAGCAAAGAAAAAGAAAAAGACATGGGTTGCCTCTCAAGCAGTGTCTGATTTAACGTTGCGGTACGACGCATGTTACCATCATATCACTTCAAATGAATAAGTGCCACCATATGGCTATCATCAATCTTTCCCAAATAGTACTTGACACGATGCCCGTTGACCCGGAACACTTCACCATTCTTGTTTTTAAGATCAAGAGCACCAAAAGGAGTTACAAAGACCACTTCAAATAGACCACTGCATTTAGATTTGAGCTTCTTCGGAAATAACCTTAACTGGGAATTGAAAAGAAGAACCATGTCGCCAACCTTGAATTCTTTACCCCGAGCATACTTATCGTGGAGGTACTTTATCTTATTCTTATACAAGGACGAGCTGGAGTAAGCATGAAATCTAAATTCATAAATTTCATTCAATTGCTCCACTCGGAGGTTGGCCGCAACATCCCATTCCAAGTTCAATTTTTTCAATGCCCACATAGCCTTGTGTTCTAGTTCCACCGGGAGATGGAAAGCCTTACCAAACACCAAATGATATGGAGACATACCAATCGGAGTCTTGGAGGCCGTCCGATAAACCCAAAGAGCGTCATCCAAATTCTTCGACCAGTCGGTCCTATTAGCATTCACCGTTTTGGACAAAATACTCTTAATTTCCCTATTTGAAACCTCCACTTAACAGCTTGCTTGTGGATGATAGGGGGTAGTTACCTCATGGTTAACTCCATATTTAGCGAGCAATGAGTCAAAAGCCTTATTGCAAAAATGGGACCCCCCATCACTAATGATAGCCCGAGGGGTTCCAAACCTAGTGAAGGTATTCCTTTTCAAAAATGCCACGACACTCCGGGCTTTATTGTTGGGTAGAGCCACGGCTTCAACCCACTTTGACGCATAGTCCACTGCCACGAGAATATACGTGTTCCCACAAGAGCTTACAAACGGGCCCATGAAATCAATGCCCCAAACATTAAAAATATCTACCTCGAGGACTGTATGGAGAGGCATCTCATCCCTTTTTGAAATCCCGCTAGCTCTTTGGCATGCATCACATTTCTTCACCAAATCGCTCGCATCTTGAAACAAAGTCGGCCAATAGAAGCCACAACTTAAAACCTTTGACGCCGTCCTCACTCCCCCTTGATGACCACCATAAGGAGAAGAGCGGCAAGCCTCCAATAAGTTCATTTGCTCAGTTTCCAGCACACATCTTTGTATTACCCCATCCGTTCAAATTTTGAACAAATACGGCTCATCCCAATAGAAATCCAAGCTATCCCGCTTGAGTTTCTTCCTTTGGTTGGAAGGGAGCTCACACGGGACATTGCCGATCACTATGAAATTGGCGATGTTCGCAAACCAAGGTATGTCACCCATAGAAATTGAAAGAAGTTGCTCATTGGGGAAAGCATCATTTATCTCAACACCATTGCTCGGTATCCCTTCTTCCCCTAGACGAGACAAATGATCCATGACTTGATTCTCACTTTCTTTCCTATCCATAATCTCTAGGTCAAATTCCTGAAGGAGTAGTACCCATCTCATCAACCTTGCCTTCGAATCTTTCTTTGTCATCAAATACCTGAGGTCTGCATGGTCTGTATGATCACCTTCGCCCCCATAAGATAAGGGCGAAATTTCTCCATCACAAACACAATAGCCAAAAGGTCCTTTTCCGTTACCATGTAGTTTCTTTGGGCCTCATTCATCGTTTTGCTAGCATAATACACGATATGGAACATTTTGTTGATCCTTTGGCCAAGCACCGCACCTACCGCTACATCACTCGCATCACACATAAGATCAAAAGGCAATTCCCAATTAGGTGCGGTGATGATGGGAGTTGTAGTCAACTTGTGTTTCAACAACTCAAAGGACTCCATACACCTCTCATCAAAGACAAACTTAACATCCTTTTCCAACAATTTACAAATCGGGTTCACAACTTTTGAAAAGTCTTTAATGAATCGCCGGTAGAACCCGGCGTGACCCAAAAAACTCCTCACCCCTTTGACAGAAATAGGGGGAGGAAGCCTTGAGATCACCTCAATTTTTACCTTATCGACTTCAATTCCATGTTTTGAGACTTTGTGACCCAACACAATACCCTCTTGCACCACGAAGTGACATTTCTCTCAGTTAAATACAAGATTGGTTTCCTCACATCTTTTCAACACCTTGTCCAAGTTCACTAGGCATTCTTCAAATGAGTCCCCCACCACGCTAAAATAGTCCATGAAGACCTCTAGAATATCCTCCACCATGTCGGTGAAGATTGACATCATACATCTTTGGAAGGTCGCCGGAGCATTACAAAGTCCAAATGGCATTCTTGAGAAAGCGAATGTGCCATATGGACATGTAAAGGTTGTCTTCTCCTGATCCTCCGGGGCAATGAGAATTTGATTGTACCCCGAGTAGCCATCAAGGAAACAATAATAAGCCCAGCCCGCTAAACGATCAAGAATTTGGTCCGTAGAGGGAAATGATCTTTTCTCATGACCTTGTTGAGCTTTCTATAATCCATGCACACTCTCCAACCTGTGACCGTATGGGTAGGAATCAACTCATTGTTGGCATTGGTGACGACCGTTATTCCACCCATCTTTGGCACACATTGGACCGGAGAGGTCCATGAACTATCCGAGATTGGGTAGACTACGCCGGTGTCCAACCACTTGATAACCTCTTTCTTTACCACCTCTTGCATAGCTTCATTCAATCTTCTTTGATGTTCAAGAGACAGCCTTGCATCTTCCTCCAAAATGATCTTGTGCATGCAAAAAGCGGGGCTTATACCCCGAATATCCGCCAACGTCCATCCAATTGCCCGCTTGCGCTTTTGTAGAACCGCCAAAGTGGCGCCAACCTGCATGTTAGTTAAGCAAGACGAAAGAATAACAGGCAAAGTGAAATTAGGACCCAAGTATTCATACCTGAGGTGAGGAGGAAGAGGTTTCAACTCCAACAGCGGCGGCTCCTTAATAGATGGCTTTGTTGGGGGAGTTTTGCGATTCTCAAGGTCCAATGATAACTTCCTAGGCTCATAAGAGTATGAGCCCGTACCATGCAAAGCATTTACACATTCAATTCTCCCGGCATCATCATTATCCTCCATGTTCAAAAGCACCACTTCAAGTGGATCTTCAACATTAATCATTGTGCTTGTGTCATCACTATCACCGCCGTGACAATGTCAACAAACGAGCACACCTCGGTGCCATTTGGTTGCCTCATAGACTTGCACACATGGAACACCACATTTTCATCACCAACTCGGAAGGTCAACTCTCCCACCTCGACATCGACCAAAGCCTTCCTCGTTGCTAGGAAAGGTCTTCCAAGGATAATTGGGACTTTAAAGTCCACCTCACAATCTAGTATCAAGTAGTCGGCCGGCAAGATGAATTTATCAACACGAACAAGGACATCATCGATTATACCCAAAGGCCGCTTCATTGACATATCCACCATTTGGAGACTCATTGAAGTCGGGCGAGGTTGTCCGATTGCCAAAGTCTTGAAAACCGAATATGGAATTAAGTGTATACTCGCCCCCAAGTCACAAAGGGCTTTTGCAAAGTTGGCGCTTCCAATAGTTCATGGGATAGTGAATGCGCCGGGGTCCTCAAGTTTAGGAGCCATGGAGTGTACAATTGTGATCACTTGATGGGTCATCTTTATTGTCTCATACTCCATTGATCTCTTCTTTGTAACCAAATCCTTCATGAATTTCGCGTACCCCGGCATTTGCTCGAGTGCCTCCACCAAAGCCACATTGATAGTCAAACTCTTCATCATCTCAATGAATTTCTTAAATTGGTTATCACCCTTTTGCTTGGCCAACTGTTGAGGGTAGGGCGGAGGAGGCCTAGGCAAGGGTGCCTTGGCTTTGGGCACCTCCGGCTCGGGCATATCTATCACATGTTCCCTCGAAGGGTTCACGTTCTCTTGTGTCTCCTCCTCAACCTCATGAATGTCAATTCGCACATCATTTCTCACACTTGGTTCCACTACATCATCAACCCCGATAGGCATATCATCATCACACAACTCATCTTCATCAACCATGACTTGATTCTCACTTGAGGCATGCACATCACCACCTCGTCCACTTTGCGTGGTCACCACCATCACATGGTTGTTGTGCCCACCCTTAGGGTTTACTACCGTGTCACTTGGTAGAGCACCCTTTAGGCGAGTGTTTAAAGATTGTGAAATTTGACCAAGTTGCCCCTCCAAGTTACGGATGGAAGTGTTGTGTGAAGCCAATTGCGCATCGGAGTCTTGGTTCTTCTTCATCATTTGTTCAAACATAACCTTAATTCTCCCAAATTCATTTCCCGAAGAACTAGACCCTTGAGATTGAAACGATAGCGGGTTGTTCAGTTGTTGAAACATCGGTGGCCTTTGAAAGCCTTGGCCCCGATTAACTTGACCACCATTGTTGTTCCACCCTCCTTGACCATTGTTGTTATTCCAATTGTTGTTGTTATTTCTGTTCCAATTTCCACCATTGTTACCTTGATTCCCCTAATTGTTGTTTTGGTTATTCCCATTCCAATTTCCATCGCCTTGTTGTTGATTATTGTTATTCCAATTTCCACCTCCTTGTTGATTGCCCCAATTCCTTTGGGATTGCCATTGTTGATTGCCTTGGTTTCCTCTATTTCCTTGGTAGTTGTTGAAATATTGACAATCCTCACTTTGCTCATCATAGCACTCATTTGAATAACCACCACCATCATCATAGTTATCACAATTTCCTTGAGGTTGTTTCCCTCTTTGCCTTCTTTTCATCATATTCACTCCTTCCATGGCATTGACTTGGCGCGGGTTTTGAACTTGTTGCAATTGCGCCTTCGCCAATTGGTTCATTATTGTTGTAAGTTCAGCAATGGCGTGGCCGTGATCATGCAACTCCTTATGCAAATGTATGACATTAGGATCACCTTGAGGAACGTTTTCCCGACTTTGCCATGCCGAAGAAGTATCGGCCATCTCATCTAACATATCACAAGCTTCATTGTACGGGAGCGTCATAAAATTTCCACCCGCCAATTGGTTCACAATACATTGGTTAGTTGTGTTGATGCCCTTATAGATCGTTTGTTGTTGAGTCATCACATCATTTATATCATTATTGGGACACTCTTTGACCATAGTTCTAAATCTCTCCCATATTTCATGCAAAAGTTCTGTTGGCTCTTGTTTGAAAGCCAAAATCTCATTACGTAGCGCCGCCATGTGACTTGGAGAAAAGAACTTGTCCGCCAATTCATCCCACATTGTGATGGAATGATTTGGAAGCCTTTCTAACCAATCCAATGCTTTCCCCCGAAGAGAGAATGGGAAAAGCCTCAGTCTCAAAGCATCCTCGGACACATTGGTTTGTTTACTCCCCTAGAAAGTATCTACGAACCCCTTTAAGTGCTTGTATGCATTTTGGTCGGAGGCACCCGTAAAATACCCTCTTTGCTCGAGAAGTGTCAACATAACATTGGTGATTTGAAAATTCCCCACCCGGATTCGGGGAGGAACTATGGCACTTGCATAACCCTGGTTCGGAAGGACCCTTGGAGCTGCTCTTGGTGGAGGCGGAGGAGTGTCTGGGATTTGATCATTTGGATTTGCATTGGCATTTATACCTCTCCGTGGTACTTGAGGTATCGGGAGCTCATCTTGCTCAACATCATCAACCTCCTCCCCCGCGACCACGTTGTCAAGAGGGACATTTCCGTTTAGAGCCATGTGTACCTGATGGATAGACACAAATAACGTTAGTAAAAAGAAGGAAAGAGAAGAAAAACACAAAACTAGCTATGCAAATAGTCAACACCGTAAGCTCCCCGGCAACGGCGCCAAAAAGTGATCGCAGCAAACTCAACCTTACACTAAGGTAGGAAGATTGGGCGCTAAGACTTTTACCCGAATAGTGGTATCGGGGTCAATTTCCACAGGGAGCTTGGAATGGAGTTGCGTATTTGTTTAGACCAGGAATGCGGGTTTTGCTTCTAATTGTAATTCAAACATTTTTGGGTTTTGGTTGTTTAAATAACTACTATTGTCAACTACAAGCTAAAGCTAAATTATACTAAGAGATATGTTCTAAGTTGTGAGAAATATAGAGAAAGGCACTAGGGTCCTGGCATCACCTAGGTGGTTAACTAACGGGAAGAAACTACTAATAATAGATTGACATATTTGGGATCAATGTTATAAGCATTGCAAAATTGTACCCACTCTCACACCTCTCGGTAGAGAGAGCGATTTTGCCCAATTGGCTCTCTCGAGACCAACTAGGTAGGCCAATTAGACCAAGAAACTAGGGTTCAAGTAGGGCGATTAATCTCTCGAGGTTTAACCCGTTAATTGGGACTACCATTTCTCATGGGTCCATCCCAATTCCTTGTTGGGTCAATTTTGGGGTCATAGACTCTCTTTCTCAAGAAGGGTCATGACCCACTAAGCTAGAATCAATGTTTGCAACCACCAATCCTTAATTAAACCATAAAATTAACCCAAATAACAAACACCCAATATCAATCTGTCATTAATAAGCAAAACCCATCAATTACCCACACTAGGGTTGAGCTACAACCCTAGCTAATGGGTTTAGCTAAACATAATTAGAGAAGAAACTGAAGAAATATAAGATGAAATAACCATATTAATTAATTACTAATGTTAAACTACAAGAATCTATGATGAAATAAGCTCAAAATACCCAAAATAGGCTAATACAAATGCCTCACGAGCGCAACAACTATCAGGTGTACAAAACTTAACCTAAAAATGGTAAAATGTTCTATTTCTACTAGACTGGAAAAACCGAACAAAAATAGTGTTGCGGGGTTAGCGCGGACCGCACAAAGTTGACACACGGCCGTACTGGGTTGCTTCTTGCTCTCTGATGATAGTGATGTGTACCGCATGATAAAGGCATGCGGCCGCATGATAACTGGCGCGGACCGCGTGAACTTGTAGCGCGGCCGCATGAACGGCTTGTGGTGGTCTTTGAACTTTTGTGGTGCGGTTCGCGTGAATTTGTAGTGCGGCCGCATTGGCCGGGCGCAAACTGTGTGAGCTTGACCGCGGCCGCGCCGCTTGCGGTTGGAAATGACAACTTTCTGAATCTCTTTGGTGCGACCACATGTCACAATCGCGCGGCCGCATGAAATGACTTGTAGTTTCACAGTCTCTGAACTCCCATGGTACAGCCGCATGACATGATGGTGCGGTCCGCACCAAGCCCTGAATGTCCTTACTTTAGTGATCTTTGACACTTGAGCAGGTTTCACTCTGTTTGGAGCCGATTTTTGACTTTTTGTCATCTTGTCGCTCAAACCTGCAACCAAGCGCAACTTGTAAGCATTTTGGATCTATTTAATGGCAATTCATACATAAATCATAGGCAAGTATGGGCATAAAACGTGTTAAAATCACAGTTATCAGGCCTACGTGGTCAAAACCCGAGGTTCAAACAAAAACCTGGTTACCCATTCCCCCACGAACCCAAATATATGATTTGTTTTGAAATCTGACCTCAATTGTGGTCCAAATCCCCAATTTTAGAAAAAAAAACCTAGGTTCTACCCAAAACCCCAATTTCACCCATGAAAATCATTGATTGTAAGTTGAAAACATGTTAAATAATGTTGAAGATTGAAAGAATTGAGTAAAAACCAACTTATAAATGATTTGGAAGATGTCTTGTTCTTGAAAAATCGCCCAAAGAGGTTTGTGGTTTGAAAGAATGTTAAAATGGCTCAAAAATTCGGTTAAGTGTAAAATATGCAGGCCTTAGATGTGGGAAATGCAAAGGTGGGTTCGCATTTGCGAACCCTACAGGTTTGGGAAATGCAAAGGTGAATTTGCATTTGCGAACTCTGAAGGATCTGGGGTGTTTCGCATTTGCGAGCTAATGTGTCGCATTTATGATAGGCCCGACTTCGCATTTGCGGATTAAGAGGTTGCATTTGTGATCCCAGCTGGCTAGACCCCTTTTTCGCATTTGCGATGGCAAGCTCGCATTTGCGAGTCCTACTTCGCAAATGCAAAGATTGCAGGACTGGGAATTTCAGATTTTCCCAAGATTCAAAATCCACTCTGACACCTATCCAAAACTCACCCGAGCCCTCGGGGCTCCAAACCAAATATGTACACAACCTCAAAAACATCCTATGGACTTATCCGTGCGATCAAATCGCCAAAATAACATCATATACATCGAATCAAGCCTCAAAACTCATGATTTCTTCCAAATTTTCATAAAACATCAAATTTCCATTTTAAGTCCGAAACACATCAAACGACGTCCGTTTTCAACCAAACTTTACAGAAAGTGCTTAAACCATATATAAGACTTGTACCGGGCGCAGGAACCAAATACGGGCCCGATACCATAGTCTTCTATTCAAATTTCATTTTGAATTTTCTTAATTATTTCCAAAAAACAATTTCACACAAAAATTCATTTCTCGGACTTGGGACCTCAGAATTTGATTCAGGGCATACGTCCAAGTCCTATATTTTCCTACGGACCCTCCGGGACCGTCAAACCACGGGTGCGGGTCCGTTTATCCAAAATGATGACCGAAGTCAAATTTATTCATTTTAATATGAAAATTTAGCATTTTTCTCACAGAATTCATATTTAAGCTTTCCGGCTACGCGTCCGGACTGCGCAAGAAAATCGAGGAAACCCTAAATGAGGTTTTCAAGGCCTCAAAAGTACACAATGGGTAAGAAAACAGGTGATGACCCTTTGGGTCGCCACATTCTCCACCTCTAAAATAATCGTTCGTCCTCGAATGGACAAAAGAAGGAAGTACCTGTGTCGAGAAAAAGATGAGGATAATGGCTCCGCATATCGGACTCGGACTCCCAAGTCGATGCCTCAGGAGGCTGACCTCTCCACTAAACACAAACAGAAGGAAAACTCTTGGATCTCAACTGACGAACCTGCCGGTCTAGAATAGCTACCGAACATTGCTGAATTCTAACACGTGGGCAGGATCGCTGTGATAGGTCCGAAGCATGGATACATGAAAAACTGGATGCACTGCTGATAAGCTAGGCGGAAATGAAAGTCTATAAGCCACCTCTCCCACTTAATCAAGAATCTCAAACGGACCAATGAACCTAGGGCTAAGTTTGCTCTTCTTCACAAATCTCATCACACCCTTCATAGGAGACACTCGAAGCAATACCCACTCACCAACCATAAATGCCACATATCGAACCTCACGGTCTCCATAACTCTTTTTCCTAGACTGAGCTGAACGAAGCCTATCTTGAATGATCTTGACCTTGTCCAATGCTTCCTGAACCAAATCTGTACCCCACAACCGAGCCTCTCCCGGCTCAAACCATCCAACCGGAGACCGACACCGCCTACCATATAAGGCCTGATAAGGAGCCATCTGGATGATCGACTGGTAGCTGTTGTTGCAGGCAAACTCTGCTAAAGGCAAGAACTGATCCCACAAACCTCCAAAGTCAATAACACAAGCTCGGAGCATATCCTCCAAAATCTGAATAGTCCACTCTGACTGACCGTCCGTCTGGGGATGAAATGTTGTGCTCAACTCAACCCGTGTGCCCAACTCTCGCTGAACTGCTCTCCTGAAGCGTGAAGTAAACTGTGTACCCCAATCCAAAATGATAGACATGGTCACACCATGAAGGCGAACAATTTTCCGAATATAGATCTCAGCAAACCTCTCAGAAGAATAAGAGACCACCACAGGAATGAAATGCGCTGACTTGGTCAGCCTATCAACAATAACCCATATCGCATCGAACTTCTTCCGAGTCAGCGAAAGTCCAGTAAAGAAAATCCATAGTGATCCGCTCCCACTTCCACTCGGGAAGCTCAATCCTTTGAAATAAACCACCAGGCCTCTGATGCTCGTACTTAACCTACTGACAATTCAAACAATGAGCCACATATGCTATAATATCCTTCTTCATTATACGCCACCAATAATGCTGCCGCAAATCTTTATACATCTTCGCGGCGCCCAGATGAATAGAATACAGGGAACTATGGGCCTCCTCTAAAATCAACTCTCAAAGGCCATCCATATTGGGCACACAAACTCGCCCCTGCAATCTCAAAACTCCATCCGCATCTAAGGTAACCTGCTGGCACCTCCTCGCTGTACCATATCTCTAAGGACACACGATTGGGGATCATCATACTGCGATCACGAATACGCTTCAATAATGAACAACGAGCGACCGTGCAAGCTAATACATGATTGGGCTCAGAAACATCCAATCTCATGAGCTAATTGGCTAAAGCCCGGACATCCAAAGCAAGCGGCCTCTCACCGACCGGAATATAAGCAAGACTGCCCATACTGGCTGACTTCCTACTCAATGCATCGGCCACCACATTGGCCTTCCCCGGATGATATAGAATGGTGATGTCATAATCCTTCAACAACTCCAACCACCTCTTCTGCCTCAAATTCAACTCCTTTTGCTTAAACAACTAATAAAGACTCTTGTGATCAGTGAACACCTCACACGCCACGCCATACAGATAATGCCTCCAAATCTGCAATGCGTGAACTATGGCTGCCAACTCCAAATCATAAACTGGATAGTTCTTCTCATAAATATTCAACTGCCATAAAGCATAGGCAACGACCTTGCCATCCTACATCAACATTGCTCCGGTACACTCTGCTGACACAACATTACCCAAAGATGTAACTGAGCACAACCAGAACTCATTCTTGGAGAACTTTGCATATAATTGACTATCCCTCAGAGTTTGAATAACCACTCTAAGGTTCTGCTCGTGCTCCTCCTGGCTGCGGGAATATACCAATATATCATCAATGAAGACTATCACGAACGAATCCAAATAAGGCCTGAACACTTGGTTCATCAAATCCATAAAAGCTGCTGGGGCATTTGTCAACCCGAATGACATAGCCAAAACTCAAAATACCTGTACCAAGTGCGGAAAGTTGTCTTAGGAATATCGGATGTCCTAACCCTCAACTGGCGGTAGCCAGATCTCAAGCCAATCTTCGAAAATACCTTGGCATCCTGAAGCTGATCAAACAAATTGTTGGCTATGGATACTTTTTCTTGATTGTAACCTTACTCAACTACGGTAATCAATACACATCTTTATCGAACCATCCTTTTTCTTAAAAAACAATCCCGGCGCACCCCAAGGCAAAAATCGAGGTCTAATGAAACCCTTCTCAAGCAAACCTTGCAACTTTTCCTTTAGCTCCTTCAACTCCGGTGGGGCCATACGATATGGCAGGGTAGAAAGGGGCTGAGTCCCCGAAACCAGATCAATGCAGAATTCAATATCCCTGTTGGGCGGCACACTCAGCAGGTCTGAAGGAAAAATATCAGGGAACTTACAAATAACGGGCACATAATCGATGGAGGGAACCTCAGCACTGGAATCCAGAACATAAGCTAAATAAGCCAAGCACCCCTTCTCGACCATACACCGAGCCTTCACACACGATATAACACTGTGGGTAGAATGACCTGGAGTCCCTCTCCACTTTAAACGAGGCATACCCTGTAAAGCTAAGGTCATAGTCGTGGCATGGTAGTCCAAGATAGCATGATAGGGTGATAACCAGTCTATCCCAATGTAACACTGAGTTCATCCATGTCCAGAAGAAGCAAATCTACACGAGTCTCAGAACCTCCAATCACCATTATACATGAACAATGGACACAATCCACCACAATAGAATCACTAGGCACGACCGGATACGACACAAAATAAAATTGAAGCTTCTCTACCACAAACCAGAAAAATACCTGTATTTCCACCTCTAATACCTTTACCTCTACCTCCAGCATCTCTGCCTCCACCTCTAATACCTCTACCTCCCTCTGAGTGATGTGGAGAAACTCTTCTAGAAATAGCTGCGTCAGCTGCTCCCAAGTCAAAGATGGCGACCCGGCTGGCCTAGTCAGGCAATACTCGCTCCCCCAAGTCTTGGAAGATCCAAATAAACGAAAAGTACCAAAAATCGACCCCATTGGTCTCAACGATCCCCATGTTTCTGAGAACCTCACGACAGCTGTATTAAAAGTCCTGGGGAACCTCAATAGATGCACTGTTGAATGTAATAGTGAAGAGATTGGGAAACTTATCCAATCCCCACAAAGCTTCCGATAATGTGGCTGAACTACCACCGGTCTGATCTTCTGCTCGGCTGAAGAAGCGATACATAACCTCGCCATTCGCGAAAGGACAAGAGTAGAAATTCAATCGGCGTGGAGAAACCAAACCGCACGACAAGAAAGAACAAATGTGAAACTTTTCCTAACTCAGTAGCCTCTGGGGGATAAATACAAACATCTCTGTACCGATCCCTCAGACTCTACTAAGCTTTTTCGTGAGTTGTGAGACCTATGTAACCTAGAGCTCTGATACCAACTTGTCACGACCCGAATTTCCAACCCTCGGGAGTCATGATGGTGCCTACTAACGAAAGCTAGGCTAGCCAACCCTTAAATATTTTTAGAATTAACCATTTTACTACTTTTAAAATAATCAGTAATAATATGATAACAGCGGAATAAAGTAACAAGCGGAAGTCTTAAATTTTAAGAATCTGAACAACAATGCGAAAAGTCAACATAAAGCTCTACCCAAGAACTGGTGTCACATACTCATGAACTACTAAGAGTGCTAAATACAACTGTTTGAAGGAAAATGTAACTGTTTGTCTCGGAATACATGAGACAACAGATTGAAATTAAGGATAGAAGAGACGTTGGGCCTGCGGATGCCTGCACGGCTACCTCGGTGTCTCGCTGACTGAAGCTAACTCCCGTGCTACTGCCGCTGCTGTCTAACACCTGGATCTGTGCAAAAGAGCACAGAGTGTAGTATTAGCACAACCGACCCCATGTATTAGTAAGTGTCTGGCCTAACTCCGGTAAGGTAGTGACGAGGCTAGGACCAGACTCTAGATAAACCTGTGCAGATATATATATATATATATATATATTTATATATACACAATGAAGAGGCAACAAAAATTAACAATTAAAACTAGGGGAGGGGACATGCTTTAGGGTAACAGATATAAATAGAATGTCAGGAATACCAAAAGATAAATCTACAGTCTAGCTTCTATCACAGAAGCAAGAAATATAGACAATATTCATGTTTAATTCATCCTATTTTAGGCGTGCAACCCGTTCCCATTTCTCGTATCTCGTGGTAGGCATACCACCCGCTCCCATTTCACAATATCTTGTGGCAGGTGTACCACCCACTCCCATTTCATAATATCTTGTGGTAGGCGTACCACCAGCTCCCATTTCACAATATCTTTTGGTAGGTGTACCACCCGCTTCCATTTCATAATATCTTGTGGTAGGCATACCACCCGCTCCCATTTTTTAATATCTTGTGGTAGGCGTACCACCCGCTCCCATTTCATAATATCTTGTGGTAGGCGTACCACCCACTCCCACTTCAATTCAACACAATACAATAAAATAATCTCGACTTGGGGGCAACAATATAATAACTTCCCGGCAAGGGAACAACAATATAATAACATCCCGGCAAGGGAAAAAAATATCAACTCAAATATCCCGGCAAGGGAATTACTATAAATTACACCATTCTAGCAAGGGAACTCAACTGTCCAACTATGTATGTCCCAGTAAGAGAGAATTAGCTATGACCACACTCGTTCCAATATCTAGCTACCACAGCTATAACCAAACTTGTTCCAACATCTAACTGCTATAGCTATAACCAACCTATTACAACACTTAACCGCCTCAGTTATAACTAACCTATTACCACACTTGACCACCTCAGCTATAGCTAACCTATTACAACACTTAACCACCTCAGCTATAACTATAGTCATCACTCAACACAAGGAAGCATTAATCTAAGCGACCGTAGTATCAGTTAAGAACATAGTGCAAAAGAATCACAACTCAAAAATAGCCCGCCAAGGGGGGCAACATAATGATCTCTTCTCTTTCTTACTTTTACTTCACAATTCTCTTCACAACTCGAGCCAATGCTCTAGAGGTTTAATTATCACTTATACTTTCGCAATTTGTTCTACAACTGGAGCCGTCACTCCTCAATGTTCATAAAACACATTTCTTTCCACAATTTTACACAACAAACAGAAATACACACCAAAGCATGGACAATACAACGAAGCCATGAAAGTCACAATATCAAACTCATGGTCATGATTGACACCAACGTATAGATACTCGTCACCATAACTATACATTGTACTCGACACGAAACACATAGCAAATATGACTCAACTCCTAATCTCTCAAGATAGGGTTAAATCGAACACTTATCTCGATGCTTTGAATAAACTCAAGTCTCAATTATGGCTTTACCCCTCGATTCCGCCACCAATTCACTCGTATCTAATCATAAATTACTTGATTACATTAATAAACACTAAATGAATCAATTTGAACGCATAAAAATGAATTTCCCAAAGTTTTGCCTAAAAATTTCAAAATCGCCCCTAGGCCCACGTGGTCAAAACCCCAGGTTCGAACCAAAACCCGATTACCATTCCCCCACGAATCCAAATATATGATTTGTTTTGAAATCGAACCTCAATTGAGGTTTAAATCCCCAATTTTAAAAAACATCTAGGTCCTACCCAAAACCCCCAATTTCGCCCATGAAAATCATTGATTGTAAGTTGAAACATGTTAAATGATGTTGAAGATTGAAAGAATTTAGTAAAAACTAACTTACAAATGATTTGGAAGAAGTCTTGTTCTTGGAAAATCGCCCAAAGAGGTTTGTGTTTTGATAGAATGTTAAAATGGATCAAAAATTCGGCTAAGTGTAAAATATGTAGGCCTCATATGTGGGAAATGCGAAGGTGGGTTCGCATTTGCGAACCCTACAGGTTTGGGAAATGCGAAGGTGAGTTCGCATTTGAGAACTCTGAAGGATCTGGGGTGTTTCGCATTTGCAAGCTAATGTGTCGCATTTGCGACAGGCCCGACTTCACATTTGCGGAACAAGAGGTCGCATTTGCAATCCTTCATGACCCAAACCCCGCACTGGTCGTGATGGCGCCTCTCGTGAAGACAAGGCCAGCCAACTAACCCAACTCGTCTCTTTCAAAAACAGTTAAGCATAAATGAACAGTAAAAATATGAATTAATAATATTAATTAACGAAATTACAACCCAACACAGCCCTAATCGTGGTGTCACAAGTCACGAGTATCTATAAGAATGAAATTCCACTTTACAAGTCTACAAATACACTGAACAGGAATAATGAATAACATAGAAAGATAGTGGTACTACGAACGCTGGCAGTCACCTCGCTAAAATCTCTACAACTCTGCCTCCATGTAGCCAATACCCGCTACTGAGTGAATAAATACCTGCAACTGCACGCGAGGTGCAGGGAGTAAAGTGAGTACTCCAACTCAGTGAGTAATAAAGGTAACTAATAGCTGAGCAATAAGAAATCACGTAAAGCAACCAACATATAGAAGCCGGGTACAATTCTCTGAGAAAACAGTGAAAACTGTGAAACCTTTAGAAATATCTTGGCTCAGTTTAAATCTCTTTTGAAAATGATCTTTTCAACAGTTATGAAACGATTTCAAAACATTTAGTGCTGATAAGCATAGAAAACCCGCCCCTCGGGCACAAATACCACAGTATAAGGGGTAAAAAGGAAAATAAATATGCAAGATGCGCACATAAAAGTTCACCCCTCGGACAACATCTCGAAACAGTACCAGCCCCTTGGGCTCAATATCAATCGCTCAGAACAGTATTAGCCCCTCGGGAACAGTATCAGTCACTCAGAACAGTATCAGCCCCTCGGGCTCAGTATCATATCACAGGGGTACCCGCGCTCACTGGGGGTGTACAAACTCCGGGAGGGGCCCCTTACGGCCCAAGAGCAATATCAAGCCACCTCTTGGCATATCAAAAACAAGGCTTGAAAGCCTTCTCACATCACACTCGAGGCCTGAAAGTCTCCTCACATAACACTCGAGGCCTGGAAGCCTCCTCATAATACACTCAAGGCCTGAAAGCCTCCTCACATATCACTCGAGGCCTGAAAGCCTCCTCACATTACTCTTAAGGCATGAAAGCCTCACTCAGTCCAGAAATATCATAAGCCCTGCGTGCATCAATAAAATAATAGTTCTTAGCGCAGACAATAGTGAAATATCAGTAAAGTCTCAAAATTTAGTTAAAATGGCTGAGTTTGCAAAGCAGTATAATCATTAGGACATGGTTCAAATAACGTGTCAAAATAGTAAAGAAATAGTGATAACAATCCCCGAAGGGTTCAAATAATTGGCACGAAGCCCAAATATGGCAATCAGCCCAAATCATGATAATATCAAATAAGTTTCAGTCAAATACACGGTAAAATCATCAATCGGGACGGACCAAGTCACAATCCCCAACGGTGCTCTACCCCACGCTCGCTATCTGGCGTGCAAGTCACCTCAATATAGCACTACGGTGTGCAAATCCAGGGTTTCAAACTCTCAGGATGTCATTTACAATCATTACTCACCTCGAACTGGGGAAATCTCTAGCTCGTGCCACTTTTGCCCCTTAAATCGGCATCCACGTGTGTCGAATCTATCCAAAAATAGAGCGAATACATCACAATAGGCTAAGGGAACATAACCCAATCGAAAAAAATCAAAAAACATCAAAAATCACGAAATTTGCAAAACTCGAGCCTCGGGACCACTTCTCGAAACTCAGAACTTTTTACATCAACGGGTTCCTTATCTCGCCACGAGTCCATACATACCAAGAACTCTCAAATCCGAGCTCAAATGGCCCATCAAATCACAATTTAAAATTTCAAAAACTCAAGCCCTAGTTCTTCCAATTTTAGCAAAGTTTCCATGAATTTCAAGGTAAATTCTACAATATAATCATGTTTTTAGTTCATAGGACTTACCTCCAATCAATCTCAGTCGAAACCCTCTTCAATTACTCCCAAAAATCTCTCAAGATGCTCAACAATGGTAGAAATTATGACCTAGCTCGCGGAGGAAATGTTATTAAAACCCGTCTGCCCAGGCCTCTTCTCCTCTATGCGATTGTAGCCCCAGGCTTGCGATCGCAATGCACAAAATCTCAACTCCACATTTTACCCTATGCGATCGCATCACAATCCCTGCGATCGCAGTGCACAAACTACCTAACACTACATGATCGCATACATACCCATGCGATCGCAAAGCAAAAATTCCAATCCAAGCCCCGGGTCTATTACACTGTGCGATCGCAAGCCCTTCTCCGCGATCGCAATGAAAAACCAAACAGCTCCCCAAAATCCTCCTATGCGATCGCATGACTCCATGTGCGACAAAATTACTCTGCAATAGCTGTTACAGAGTCCAAAACTCCCCGTTAGCCATCCGAAATCACCCATCAACCAAAAGCACCAACGCATCCTAAAACATCATTCAAATTTTCTCCAATCATCAAAACACCTCAAACTACACCAAAACCATCAAATTACATCGGATTCAAGCCTAAGTTCTTCTAAAACTTCCGAAACACACATTTGATCAAAAACCCAACCAAATCACCTCCGAATGACCTGAAATTTTACGCACACATCCCAGATCACATAATAAAGCTACAGAAACTCTCGGAATTCCATTCCGACCCTTGGATCAAAATCTCACCTATCAACCAGAATTCGCCAAAATACTAACTTCGCCAATTCAAGCCTAATTCCACACCGAACCTCCAAAATCACTTCTGATCACCCTCTTAAGTCACAAATCATCCCCCGAAGCTAGCCGAAGTATCAGAATCCACATCCAATCCCTCTAACTCATAAGTCAACGTCTGATTGACTTTTCCAACTTAAGCATTCTTAAAAGAGACTAAGTATCTCATTCCTTATCAAAATCACTCCAAACCAACTCGATCACATAAGATACAGATAATGAAGCATAAAGAAGTTGAAAATGGGGAAAACGGAGCAGTAATTCATAAGACAACGGGTCGGGTCGTCACAAGACCCTTTTTCGCATTTGAGATGGCAAGCTCGCATTTGCGACTCCTGCTTCGCAAATGCGAAGATTGCAAGACTGGGAATACCATATTTTCCCAAGGTTGAAAATGCACTCCGACACCTATCCAAAACTCACCCGAGCCCTCGGGGCTCCAAACCAAATATGTACACAACCTCAACAATATCCTACGGACTTATCTGTGCGATCAAATCGCAAAAATAACATCCTATACATAGAATCAAGCCCCAAAACTCAAGATTTCTTCCAAATTTTCATAAAACATCAAATTTCCATTTTAAATTCCGAAACACGTCAAACGACGTCTATTTTCAACCAAACTTTATAGAAAGTACTTAAATCATATATAAGACTTGTACCGGGCGCCGAAACCAAAATACGGGCCCGATACCATAGTCTTCTATTCAAATTTTATTTCCAATTTCCTTAATTATTTCCAGAAAATAATTTCACACAAAAATTCATTTCTCGGGCTTGGGACCTTGGAATTTGATTTCGGGCATACGCCCATGTCCCACAGGTCCGAGTCCGTTTACCTAAAATATTGACCGAAGTTAAATTTATTCATTTTAATATCAAATTTTAGCATTTTTCTCACAGAATTCATATTTAAGCTTTCTGACTATGCGTCCGGACTGTGCACGCAAATTGAGGTAACCTTAAATAAGGTTTTCAAGGCCTCAAAAATAAAGAATGGGTAAGAAAATAGGTGATGACCCTTTGGGTCGTCACAATGCACTTCCTAGTCCAAACCTTACAACCTCATTTATAGGAGACGCACTCCCTCGTTTGAGCCAATCCAATAGGAGACACACTTCCTAGATTGAACCATCAATCCTAGGAAACGTACTTCGTAGTACCAGTCCTTCAACCTCACTTATAGGAGACACACTTCCTAGTCCAAGTCCTTCAACCCCACTCATCGGAGATGCACTTCCTGGCTTGAGTCATTTCGGTAGGAGACGCACTTCCTAATCTATACCTTTATTCCTAGGAGACGCACTTTCTAGTACAATTCCCTCAACCTCACTCATAAGAGACACACTTCCTAGTCCATGTCCTTCAACCTCACTCATAGGAGACACACTTACTAGTCCAAGTCCTTCAATCTCACTCGTAAGAGACGCACTTCCTAGTCCGAGTCCTTCCAACTCACTCGTAGGAGCTGCACTTCTTAACTCGAGTCAACCCTGTTCATTCTAATAAGAGATGCACTCCCTAATATGAATCATTAACCCTAGGAGACGCAATTCATAGTTCGAGTCCTTCAATTTCGTAGTCTTTCCAGTGCTACCCATGGGAGATGCACCTCCTAGTCTATGTTTTATCCGTTCTACTCCTATGAGAATCACATTCGATTCGGATCCTTATATATCATTTTTGCATCTTTCAAATAAAATAAGTTGATCTGCAGCTTTACCTAATAACTCACAAAATTTTCTCAATGCCAAACTGGGGCAGGAAATTTTGTTTGTTTTGTTCATATTTGATGGCTTTGCATGCCCCTGCGTAGAGCACAGATTATGACAATCGAAGCTTGCAGTTTCAGTTATCATCAGAAGGACGATCACAGAATAGTTTGGGTTTTAACTTTGACAATGTGTTGGCAACACAGCTTCTCAAGTTTCATTTTCTCAAATTCTGATCCAAAAAGAAAGCAATCGAGATTGAGTCATAATCTCTTCTTTAAAGAGAATCAAGATCCAGTCTAAGGTCAACACAAGAGAGCAAGTGAAGAATCAAGATTTGACTCCAGAAGACACGTAGATAGGAATTTTGTACTCTTAGTTTGCAGACATATGTAGTGCTCTTCTCTTTTTCTTTCGATGTAAGAAGTAGTAACAGTAAGAGCAACAGCAGCAGCAACTCCAGTGCCTGGTAGTCCCAGCTACCAAATATTTTCTGAACTACACCGACCTGATTCCTTTATATCTAAGGATATGTAGGCAACCTCGGAAGCAAGGTGTGGTAACCTTTTTTCAAAAAAAAAAAATTGCTTCCATTGGAGTTATATGTGAGCAAAAATTACCTATGGCTTTTACTTTTCTTTGCACGAAAACTCTTCATGTTCTCGAGCAAAGAAGGGTAGCTGTGAACACCTAATTTTTGCACTATTTTAACACCTCCTAAAAGTTATTAGTATTTTTGTTATTTTAATTATTTTTCTCAAATTTTTTTATCTTTAATTGCATATTTTCTATCATGAAAATACCAAAAAATAATAGTTCTTCCTTCATTTGTGCATTTTAGGAATGGAAAAGGGTCTAATATATCCTTGTACTATGGTAAATTGTTTAAAACTATCCTCCGTTATATATTGGGCCATAAATATCCCTACAGTCCAACTATCCTAATAAATCTACCCTTACTTTGACGGAAGTGCCACGTGGCATCCATCCTTGCCTCTTTTTATATCTGGGCACATAAGAGATGACCCACTCGAACTATACCCACCAACCCATAACCCATTTATAAACCAAATAATACCCCAAAGCCACTAAACAACGATTTATACCTAAATTAAATCCCAACCCTAATTTATAATCCTACTGCCATCTCCATGAAACCCTCGATGCTATTAGATCCATCAAGACAACCTATTTCAACAAATTTCATCATAAATGCCGGAGTCTAGTGCTACATCAAAGAGGAGGTGCCATTGTGGAGAGATTGCCAACCACTTCCGATCAACCACACCTCAAAATCCCGGAAGAAGATTCTATAAATGTGCAAAACCTAGAGTAAGTTTGTTAATTGTTTTTACAAAACTGAAATTTTTATTCCTTTTAACCTAATTATTGTTCATTTTCATTAGAATGAGTTGTGTGGATATTGGAAATGGCAAGACGAATCTTTTTCGGATCGAGCTTTGGTAGAAATCAATAAGTTACAATGTAAATTGGATTCTTCTAATGAAACAATTAATATGTTGAAGCACTTATTGTAGTCGTGCACGGTAGAAAGAGACAAGCTGTTGGAAAAAGTTGAAGATTTGGAGGTTTCAAAAAATGTTGAAGAAAACAAAGTAAGGGAATTCAAAGTATGTTTTGATGTTCCAAGTGCTAGTGTTTTTTCCAAGTGCCAGTGTTTTGATGTTCTATCTATTGACTTGTCAATTGTTTAAAATTAGTTTGAATTGTTTTATGGCATATGGTTCTTTTTAAGTACTAGAACTTAGTTTGAAAACATAGATCATCAAAAATATAAACTTTGGTGATGATCATATGGGACTAATCTATGCACCTGGAGCTTTGGATAAGAAGCAAATAGTGTCACTTCTGGATTTAATATCATATATACAAGCTTAAGTGATGTAGGACAACAAGTCAACACTATTTTCCAAACACAAATGCTTACAACACAGTAGTTTTCTGGAACAGTAGCAAAAATAGGTTGGTAATTACATCACTAAAACAGTACCCAAAAACAGCACCTAATAAGTTGGTAATTACATCACTAAAACAGCAGCAAAAACAACACCCCATATATGCTCTACACCAGGACTGGGGTGGGTGCCTCCACAAGGCCTCTGCAACATCTTTGTTCAAGTCACCTAATTTTCCTAGCTGATCCTTGAAATCTTCTGCATATGTGGATCATGCACACCACCATAAAAGCTTCTTGTTTTCCCTAGTATTGAACTGCTTGCACTAGTTAGACTCAATATGTCTAACACAATACCTGTGGTGTGCCTGGGGAAGAACTGTTTTGAGTGCATCAAGCAGTCCCTGCATAACAAACAAATGATTTCAGAAATTTCATATTAGAAATTTCAAACAAATGATTTCAGAAATTTCAAATTAGAAATTGAAGATTGAATAATAGATTAGAAATTTTAGAAAACTTTACCTTTTGCATATCTGACTTGCAGGTGATTCCTTCCCCTTTCTTGAGGTCCAAAGAAGATTGCAGTAGTTGTAAGAACCAATTCCAAGTATTTTTTTTTCTCTTTTTCAACAACTGCCCATGCCAAAGGGTAAAAATAATTCTGTGAATCTTGTCTAACTGCTACTAACAGTTGGCCTTTGGCTTTTCCCTTCAAAAAGGTACCATCCAAATCAATAAAAGGTCTCAATCCTAGATTGAAACTCATCTTCAAAGCATGAAAATAAACATACATTCTCAAGAACCTTCTTCTTCCTTCTTCAAGGCACTCTTTGAAAGTGTAACAACCACATCACTACCAGGGTTACTTTCCCTCAATTCATTGGCATAAGCCTCTAGTTTATTGTACTCATCTGAAAAACTACCATCTTGTGACTCCAATACCATCCTCTTTGCCCTCTTGCACTTCCTATGACTAACATTTAGCTCAAAGTTTCTCTTCAAATCTAATATCATCTCCCTAGCCTTGTACTTAGGATTATCTTGTAACTTCTTCTTGAAATATTGTGCAATGGTACTAAAATCAACAATCTTGTTATCAAATGCAGATGCACAATCATGTTCAGAAGATAAAGTCTTGATTTTAACCCTACCAAACTTTTCTTTTAATATTAAGTACACAAAGGGACAACCAACAATATCACAAGTATACCTAAGTCTTTCTAGGTCACTCTTCTCTAATTTCAATATTTTCTTGTTAGCCAGAGAATATAACTTCATACACTTCCTAGCTTCTAGTATATCCTTAAAGGACATACCTTTGTATAACTCTTTGAAGTCACTAAGTTTTTCATTTATTTCCCTCTTCTTTTGTGCTGTAAGTGCTTCTAATTCTTCAGAATTATATCATTCAGAATCAGTACTAGAGGCAGATCCTACATCACTTAAGCTACAATCAGTACCAACATCATCCATAATTTTATTAGATTTTTCTTCATATTGTTCAATATTGGGAATAGAGTAAATAGGGGGATCACATTCATCTATACCATATATGTTCACTACATTGAATTCATTACATAATAACCTTTGTAAATGTCTAATACCATCATCCCCGTCAATCACATAAAATTTACCAGATAGGGCAGCAACTATAAGTTGTTGAACCCCTAAAAATCCTAGCTCATTTGTGAATTTATTGACTATGTCTATGTATGAAAGTAAGTCGGAGTCATAACCTGTCCAAGTCTTCACCAATTTTCCTATGTAGACAACTTTAGGCTCAATAACCCAATCACCCTCGTAATTGAACATTAAGTCAACTAGCACCATCTCCAACTACCTATAAAACATAACAGAAAAAAAATAATTAATGAATAAGTCAGTAGTGAGAATGATTAATTAATGCCAAAA
>MU759706.1:5837-19855 GCA_026770625.1 Nicotiana glauca | reverse complement strand
TATTATGACAAGAGGTCTCCCCCCCCCCCCAACATACCGAATACTTTAATCAAATGGCCACACAATTGAGGACCATCGTTGTTAATAAACAAAGGAAAAGTTCAGAATCTTCAGAAAACATAAATATACTTTACAGAAATGGACAAAGAAACAAACCCCGCATAACCCCACAAAATCCCATAAAACCCCAGCAATAAATAAAGAATAAAGGCGTAAATCATGCATGCAAACACTAGAAACAGACAAGAAATAAGTATATATCAATGAAATTTCAGAAACTTTAGTTAGAGGTAGATGAAATCTAAGAAATCGAAACCCTAGCACAAAAACCCTAAAATACAAAATGAAAACTAAAAAATTGCAATACTAACATGAATAATATAGCAAAGATGAATCATTTTCATGGAGGAAGGTATTACCTTTATGGAATTTCTTCTCTTCAAATCAGCTATCAACAAGGCTATGAGCGTATTTTCATGTTCATAGTTACTGAGAGAAGAAAATGAAATGGACGAAATGGTATTATTTTGGCTTATAAATAACGGGTCACGGGTTATGGGTTATGGGTATAGTTGGAGTGGGTCGTCTCTTATGTGCCCAGATATAAAAAGAGGCAATGATGGATGCCATGTGGCACTTCCGTCAAAGTAATGGTAGATTTATTAGGATAGTTGGACGGTAGGGACATTTATGGCCCAATAGTATAACGTGGGACAGTTTTGAACAATTTACCATAGTACAAGGATCTATTAGACCCTTTTCCGTTTTAAGAATCGACTAACTTTTCAATTGGTGAATCAATCTAGTTAATTGATCATTTGAATAAGTTATTTAATTAATTTAATTGTTTGTGTAAATTTAGTTTAATAAGTAGGATTAAGGAAGAAATTTGGATAAATTTAAAAGAAAAAGTGGCCAAGAGTGCAAGATAAGAGGCTTCCATTGAAAGGGTCTGAAACTACATAGTTTTGCCTCAAAACTACGTCATTTCATTAAATGAATCAAGATTAAATCTCATCCATTCATCTCTCCCCCATCCAATGGTCCACAATCAATCTCCCAACCATGTATTTAAGACTTAGAAATGCTGAAATTCTGCCCCATTTTTTCCCATTATTCTTTTCTTCTTCCTCTCTTTTCTCATTCTCTCCTCCCTTCTTAGAGAACCGCCGCCCGCCACCCATCTCCTCCGGCTGGAAATCGCCGCCGCCGGCGGAACACCCCAAACAACCCCAAAATCTCACCATCTCTTTCTCACTCCCCTCATTCGAAACCCATGACCCAAATTCCCCAAATCTCCACCAAATATTGATAAACCTAAACCCTAGTTGCGCCAGCGCCTTGCTCCGCCGCGCGCCTCCCACCGCCCAAACCACCCCAAAATTTCACCCTTTGTTCCTATCAACCTCCTCTTTCCATATTTTCGAACAAAATCCTTTAAAACCCCCTCAGAATCCACGAATTTTAGATCTAAGAAACCCTAGCCGCCACCTTTTTGCCCAAATTTGTGAAGTTCCTACCACCACCACCCTAAAATACTTACATCAACGGAAAGAGCTCCTCAAGACCTATCTATAGATATCAATCTCAAGATGAAACTCCGACCATTAATTTTCCGGCTGCCGGGCAGCCACTTCTTGGCATCTCCGACGTCTCCTCGTGGCTCGAACAGCTTTAACCACGCTTCTTAGGTATTCCGCCACCTCTTTATTTAATTTCTGAGTTTTTTAGTTGTAATACGTTAATTTCAGATTTTAATTTTAGTTTCTGATTTTTTTTTTTTGTTGTTTCTTGTTAATTAGAGTTTCAAGTTAGGTTTATTTAATTAGTTATCTCTATTTAGTTAGTTGTTTGTTAGATTGTTATAATTATACAGGATCTTTAGTATATTAGTTAAATCGTTTACTTAGTTAATCAATTGTTAGTTGTGTGAGTTTGTTTTAGTATAAATCAATAGGGTAGTATTGATGTTGATAAAATCTGAAGTTTTTATGGGTTTGATCATGACTTAGGATACTAGTAGCTTACTTTTGACTAGTAGGGTGACTGAAATGACATTGTTTCTTCTTGCTTCTGCTATAGCAGATTTTTAAGCTGTCCTTTCACCTTTTGGACAGCCTTTGAACAGTTTTTAGCACAAAAAGTCAATCCTTTTGGAAAGAAATTTGGTGAACCAAAATCTGCCCAAAAAGTGGCTTTCTTTGCCTACTTAAGGGCTGCCCTTTCCTCATTTTTTAGGGGGGCTCTAACACACATTTGCTAGATATTTTTACACACTATAAAAATATAATTTTAGGAGTAAAAATCAGCAGTTGAACTTAAAGAAAGTAAGCTGAAATTGTGATCTTTATGAGTGCTTCTTAAAGTGAAAACTCTTTAAAAAGGAGTTAGTCTTTTAGAGTTGAATTTGGGCTTCTTCTCTAAGGTTTTTGGTGCTGGTTGGATACGAATCTGCTGCTTTTTTTGCTCGTTTTCATTGTTGTTTTTAAGCTATTTTGTTGCTATTTCTGCTCATCTCACTGATGTATTTTTATTCTGTGAACCAGGTAATTCCTACATCTTTGTATTGCAGATTTTTGATAGTAATAAGAAGATCTGAACATGTCCGGATGGCCGAAGCATGTTGTACCTGATCTTTGCTTAAGAATAAATGTTGTACCTATGTATAAAAACATGTAAATACGCAGTAGTTATTGCTTTTAGAAGATAAATCTCTACTTGTTGTTATCTAGTTGTTGAAAGTCAATTTCTCACGTTGTTGTACTTAAAAGTACTTAATCTACTTTAAGTGAGCATGTTGTAGATGTGAATCTAATTTCCTTAGTTTATAAAAATATCCTTATTGAATTTTGCTCGAATCTTTATTTTATTTATTAGCATTATAATTCAGTGAACTTTTATCATATTTCGGTTACATCATTTATCGAGGTGAATTGGCAATAGCATCAAATTTGGTCAGTTTCATGGTAATTAGGTTGAAATAAAGTTTGTTTGAGGAACTTAAAAAGAGATATGGGATTTAATTGTTAATAAGCTTCAAGGATTAACAACATCAATAACATACTGATTTGGTTCATTGATATCAAGTATCCATAAGTTGAGTTCTTTTCTTAATCAATAAACCAACCGTTTTTTTTTTTTTACAAACAAATAAGTGGCATAATGTCATGCAATTCTAATAAGCATAAGCCTAGCAAATTCAAGCTATAGGTTAGTTAAATAAAATTCAATAGTAGTATATCCTCCCCTCTTGAATAATTAATTAAATAATTTAATCTCTTTTCTTAATTAATTAGTTTAAATGCTAGGCAAATACTAGGCACGCTCTAACTTCACGGAATCGCTTCCGTAGCGTGATGTTTATTTTAATAAATTTCAAAAATTAATTTCTTCAAGTGTAGTAATCTTTTTTTCTTTTAAAGTAATAACACACTAATAATGCTTATCATAACTGCAGATTCATTTATGTAGTGTTGCTATGATAAAATTAATAATTTTGTTTCGATCACGCATTCGCTCGCGTAGCGTGGTTATGGCAACATAACATATCCAAAAAAATTATTTTTCTTAATAAATCTAATAATCAAGAATTAAAAGCGGATAGG
Organism: Nicotiana glauca; assembly: GCA_026770625.1. Classification (NCBI taxonomy): domain Eukaryota; kingdom Viridiplantae; phylum Streptophyta; class Magnoliopsida; order Solanales; family Solanaceae; genus Nicotiana; species Nicotiana glauca. Next base: position 16,250 of record MU759706.1, on the reverse strand, counting down.
TAAAACATAAAAATTAAACAAAGCACAGTTTATCCAAAATCAATTCAAGCCAATTTTAGTCAATAAAAGCGACCGTGCTAGAACCACGGGACTCGGTGAATGCCTTACACCTTCTACCCGGTCAACAGAATTCCTTACCCGAACTTTATTTTTGCGGACCGATAATAATAGAGTCAAACCTTTCTTTGACTAGGGAATTAAATAAAAATGTGGCTTGGAACACCCAAAAAATCAATTCCAAGTGGCGACTCTGTAAACAAAATTATCCCTATTCAAGTTTGTCACTTTAATTGGAAAAACTCTTTAACCCACCAACAATCCATAACACACATATATTTCGGGGGTAGAAAAAGGGGCGTGAAAGAAACGACAGAAAAATCCTTCCGCATGGGACGACAATAGCCCGATCAACTATACCGGGAGAAACATCCCGCACCACGTTTGTAGTACTATTACAATTCCTCAATTCTCGATTTATAACAAGCAATTCGCATCGCGTAAGATTGATTAGGAAGGAAACAAGGGCATAATCCCCAAGGAATCAAATCACACGATGCGGAACAAGAAGGGATGTGCTCCTAACAGCCCTGTAGCCTCTCGAAGATAAGTATAAACGTCTCCGTACCGATCTGCAAGACTCTACTAGATTCGCTCATGACTCGTGAGACCTAAGGGAACCTAGTGCTCTGATACCATGTTGTAATGACCCAAAATCCACTAAGGGTCATGATAGCGTTACTGTGAGGCAAGCCAACCAAATTACTTAATTAAATTCTCATTTTAATAATTATGAAAACCATGAATTTCCTTTAATTTTACCAGTAAAAAGATAATCGTTTCAAATGAATTATGAAAGTTAAGAAGTTAATACAAGATACCCCATAACCATCCCAGAACACGGTATCACAAGTGCATGAGCATTTACTAGGGAATAAAATAAAATACAGAACTATCCGGAATACAAAGTGGATAGAAATGAAAAATACAGTAAAATACTCTGAAGGGGACTCTGTTGGTTGCGGGTCGTCTCAATAAATGCAACTCACCTAAGTCTCCATATCAACCATGCCGCTATGCCATGAGCCATATATGAACTTGTACAATAAAAATGTACAGCAAGTGTAGTATGAGTACGAAAATAACGTATACCCAATGAGTATCCCGTCTAATCTTGAAGAAGTAGAGACTATAGGTCGACTTTGACACTTACTAATGGTCCAAAGATAATATAGTAAAAGTGTGAGGAATTCATGGATTTCATGCAGCAAAATTTAACTCATAAAGCCGGAAAACGGGTAAACAACTTCTCAAATAATAAAGGATTTTCAATGATTTACTTTTCATTATCTTTATAAATTTATCTCTGGCCAGGAAGGGCAAGTATCAACATTTAAAATTCTCAGGCAAACAATATAAGCATGCGCATATCATGTCGCGGTCGTACGACCTGATCTAACATAAACATAAAATGTGCACTGTCGAGGGTCGAACGACGCGAACCATAGATGCATATATTACCCCGCTCGCGAATTATACATGCGACGCGGTCAAATTTAAATAAACAATCACCCTACTCGCGAATCATACATGCGACACACGTACACATAGAAATACATGCTCAAACAGCAAATCAAGAATTTATCGAGGAACGTTTATCCAAATAAAAGTCAGTTCTCTGAATAAAAGTCAGTTCTCTTTTAGCGATTTAAGAAAATGAAGTTTAATCCTTTTAGAAATTCATTTACCAATTCAATAGGATTTAAGCAATTCAACTGCCAACAAGATTACAGATATTCCAAGTATAGCATGCTTTTGGATCCTAGACTACCTGGAATTATACATAATAGTAGCTACGCACGGACTCTCGTCACCCCGTACATACGTAGCCCCCATAAATAGAAGCATATAACCAATTATTTCACCTATGGGGATAATTCCCTCTTACAAGGTTATACAGGAGACTCACCTCACTCCGAAGATCCATAACCGGCATTCCACGCCCTTCCGAAGACTCGAATCGATACTAAATGCTCCAAAACTAGCCAATAATTATCCAAATCCATTAATATGTGTTCAATTACTCATTACGATCCAATTTATAACAATTCCTAACCCCGATTAAAAATTTGACAAAATCGCCCTCGGGCCCACGTGCCCGGATTTTGAAATTTTTTGAAGATAAAGTCTACCCATGAACTCACGAACTCAAATATATCATTTTCTCTTAATTCGATACCCAAAATCATGGTCAAAATCCAAGAATACGAATTTTCTAGGTTTTCCTCAAACCCCTAAATTTCTACCAATTTACATGCTTAAATCCATACATAATCAATATATTTAACTCAAAATAGGTGGGGTATGCTTATCTTATTGTTGATGATGAAAAAACCCACTTGAAGCTCTCAAAAATCGTCCACACCAAATAAAAAATTAGAGAAAATGACCATTTCCCGATTTTAAAAGAATACACTACCTTCAGCCTTTCCGCACCTGCGGACTCCTCGCCGCTTCTGTGGAAGCCCCATCGCACCTGCACCAATAACCGCTTCTGCGGTCTTCCACCTTGTTTCTGTGCTTGCGCAGATGCGGTCAACGCCTCGTACCTATTGTCCTTCACCTGGGCGGTCATGTTCCGCTTCTGCGGCTCTGTATGTGCGGCTCAAGGCTCGCAGGCGCGGTTACACCAGAAGGCAGCAAATCATTTCTTCTTTAACTTCCAAATTTGATCCATTAACCACCCGAGGCCCCCCAGGACCCCCAACCAATCATACCAACCAGTCCCAAAACATATTATGGACTTAATCGATCCTCAAATCACATCAAACAACGCTAAAATCATGAATCGGCCTCCAATCCAAGCCTAATGAACTTTAGAATTTCAAACTTCTATATTTGATACCGAAACCTATCAAATAACATTCGATTGACCTCAAATTTTGCACACAAGTCATATTTGACGTTACGTACCTACTCCAACTTTCGAAATCGGATTTCGACCCTAATATTAAAAAGTCAACTTCCGGTCAAACTTCTCAAAAACCTTCAAATTTCTATCTTGAGCCAAATGATTCCAAAATAACCTACGGACCTCCGAATTCACTCCTGATCGCGCTCCCAACACCAGAATCACCATACGGAGCTACTCCCAGACTCGGAATCCCAAACGGACATCGATAACACTGAAATGCACTTCAGCCCAAACTTATAAAATTCTTCCAAAAATGCTAACTTCTACAATATGTGCCGAAACTTTCCCGGGTCTTTCAAAACCCGATCCGGACATACGCCCAAGTCCGAAATCATCATACGAACCTGCTAGAATCTTCGAATTCTGATTCTGAGGTCGTACTCAAAAATCTAATATTAGTCAATTCTTTCAACTTAAAGTTTCCGAAATGAGAATTCTCTTTCCAAATTAACTCCGAACTTTCCAAATTTCAGTTCCGATCATGCGTACAAGTCATAATACCTGAAGTGAAACTGTTCATGGTCCTAAACTGCTGAACGATGCGTTAGAGCTCAAAACGACCGGTCAAATCGTTACAATAACTACACTCAAGAGTCAATCTGCTTTGGTGTCTCCAAAGTAAAGCCGCCAACAAGATAACACTTATTAATCGAAGATTTAAAAGCCGCCGTTATAATAATATTATATATCTCATGACATGTCAGTATGTCACTACTTAAAATGGCAAGTGGAACACTACCAGTGAATACAATTATAGGGATATTTATATATTTAAAAAAAATTTAAAAGTATATATATAGGGCCTTTCATCAAGCAAGAAGATGCATTCACACAATTAGCTCTTTTTCTTCAATTCTTACAATAATCAGCAGATAGTTCAAAGTGTGTTAATTACATGGCTAAGACGTGTCTATCTCACAAGCTTGCTTTCTCTTTTGGCCTTCTCCTTGTAACACTGGCCGGTATGTTATTTGATCATCCATTAGTTTCTTTATTAAATAATATGATCTTTATCAAAATAGTCGGTCGGATTCATTATTTATTTTTTTCGGCCGGTATATAAAAATTATATACGATAAAATTGTCTGCATGTGACTTATAGGTCACGCGTTTTGAGCCGTGGAAGCCGCCACTAATATTTGCATTAGGGTATGTTGTACCCCTTGGGTGTGGCTCTTCCTCCCACCCCGCATGAATACTGGATATCTTGTGCACCGGACTATCTTTTTTTTACATTAATTATATATGGTTGGATATATATTATATATTCTGTCTCGGCTATTTTTAGTTTAAACAGTTGAATATATGGACGAATATTTTGATTAATTCTTCATTATAAAGATGATGTATCTTGTAACAATTTGACTTTTACATGTTATGCAGTTCTCAAACATTCAAGTGATGGCTATGCGAGTCCTACCTTTAGAGATACAGATGATTGAGCAGGTTCTAATTCCAGATCTTACCTCATTAAAAGGCAGATGTTTCTCCCCTTGCAAATCTAGTGCAGAATGCAATGTACAGAAAATGTGTTCACAATGTCGAAAGAGTATGCGTTGGAGGTCGTCTAAGAGTTGCATGGCTCCAAATTAACCAAATTTGAATTAAATCTCAGATGATAAAAGTCGTGTTTTCTATTCTCTTTTTATTTTTACTTGATCCTTCAAAGAGTCGGGTTTGTCGGAAACAATCTTTTTACCGATACAAGGTAGGGTAAAGTCCATGTATGTATTATCATCTCCAAACTCTACTTGTAAAAATAAATTGTGTATGTTGTTGTTGTTGTTACTTGCTCCTTCTAAGAGCCGAGTGTTTATCGGAAAGAGTCTTTCTATCAGTACAAGACAAGTTAAAGTTTGTGTACGCATTACCTGACCTCTTCAGACTCCACTTGTAAAAATAAATCGTGTATGGTGTTGTTATTGTTGTTACTTGCTCCTTCTAAGCTTTGTGTCACTTGCAAAACAAATAATTAAGTTACTATATATCTTATTTTGAATAAATAAATGTGTGTTAAGGTGTTACTATATTAACATTTTATGATCTACATCACATGACTATGCATTCTACTCCATTAATTATTTCTTGTTGGACTCTGTTCTTTCATTTCAAATACATCAAACTTTTTTTTCAGTTTTCTACTCTTGTGTCTAATAGAAATATTGAAGCCCGATTAAATAGATCAAACTTTGGTTCAAATGAAATTTAATTTTATCAGATGGAAGTCACTTTCGAGCAAATACAATAAAAAACTTCATTTTTGTTAAAGTCTATCTACAGCTCGTACATATTAACACTCACTGCCTACATGGGCGGCTCAAGAATATGCGGGGCCTAAAACCAACACTCACTGCCTACATGGGCGGCTCAAGAACATGCGGGGCCTAAAACCAATGTTTAATATGAGGCCTTAATTTTTAAACAAAAAGTTAGAAGATTATTTTTATTTGAAATCTATTCTTCTAGCTTTTTGAGATACAAAACTGCTAATAATTTTTTTTATAATCAATATTTTCTAATCGTTCCTTTTCAATTGATAATATCGCAAATTCATCATTTAATCCTTGTTGAGAAATTATTAATCTTAGATAAGATTTTATAGAGCAATGGAAGTATAGAACTATTAGAAGCTTAAAAGTATTATTGAACACTTGAATTAATGAAATCTTGGAGAAAGAAGATAAGTAAGAATATCAAAGAGAATATATGTAGGAGTTTCTAAAATATGAAGAGATTAGAAGTAGGAAAAAGATTGACTTGGACAAATTAAGGAAGACAATAAATTTTTTGCACATTATCTAATGAAGGAGTAAAAATTGAAAAAAATGAAACGCTAGGAAAACTATTCATCTATCCATTTTTAAGCGAGTTAAGTTATTACTTTATTAAATATCTAAAAAAATCTTTATTTTTATATTAAAAACTACATTTTTATATTAAAAGTGAAAATATCATTTTTTTAAATATCTATAAACCTATTATTTTTAAAAAATGGGCCCCCTAAATTTAGGGGTCTAAGGCACAAGCTTTACCTTCCATACATTGGAGCCGGCTTGACTGCCTATCATTTGCTTCGATTAATACTTAAATATTATTTAATATATAAATATTATATTCTCTCCGCTTTTTATATAATATTATTTCCTAGTTAGTCAGTTTGAAAAAAATATATTTTATATTTAAAAAGAATTTTAACTTTAAAATTTCTATTTTATCTCTTGATAATAACATATTCTGATTATTTTCATATTTTTTATACCAATATATCATCATCCTACAATCCTTTCAAGATAATCATTATTTATTTGTTATTTCCTCCGTTTTATTTGATTTGATATTACTTTCTTGTTGGTATATGAAAAAAGAATAAAATATTTTATATTATTTTATTGATAAAATTTTATATTCATACAAATATCAAGGTATATCTAAAATCGTAACCATCTTCAAAAGTTTAATAGCCACATAAATATTATGATATATTTAAAACTATAAATTTTAAAATTTTTTTTTTAAAAAAAATTTGTATCAAATCCAATTATTACAACCAAAGTAGGGTGTCAAATAGGTGAGTTGTTCCGATTTTGACGGGTCAAAACGGGTTGAGTCAATAATTGGGCAAATTAAATGACCCGCCCAAAAGTTACCTAGGCTAAGATGTGTGGGGTCAAGATGGGCTAAAATTGGATCATAGCCCAACCCGCCCAACTCTTATTAATCTTTAGTTAATATATGTTGTTTTCTTATGAATAGTATAATTACTAAATAAGACATTTTTTCTTTTGTAGAAATTTTCATAAAGCACTATCTTTTAGTGGTAATTGGCTATCTATAGATACCATTTGCTATATTACGGATTGTAGATACGTTTTCTGTAGTTATAAGATGTATTAGATGTATTTAAGCTACTGTATTAATGAATACAATAGCAAAAATAGGTGTGAATCAGGAAAGTCCAGCTAATCAGTTGTTGTATTCGAGTGAGTTGACTGTATTCATGGCGTGAAACATGGGATTACAGGTGGACAGATTATTGTATTCGACTGTATTCACGGCGTGAAATAGGGGATCACACTGTTTTTAAATGGAAAGTGAATCAATTAACATAATAGACTCAAAATATAACTCAACAAACTCAATTATAACACACAATATTGTATTTCTAGTTATAAAAAAGATTCTCAACCGAAAAATACCCCAAAAACATAGCAATCTTTAGAGAAATTATATAATACATCTGAATATATAAATTATATTAATTAAAAAAATATATGAATACATTCATAGAATACAACGAGGCAGTGAATACAAAGGAACATGGAATACAACGAGATACATTGAAATACAATGGAAAAAAAAAGATAATGAAATACATGAAAATACAGCATGATACATTGTAATATATTAACACAAAATTCAAGTTGCTCATCCCCAAACTCTGTCGTCTTTGTTCAAGAACAAACCCTAATTTCCGACGAATCTGTCGTCGAGCAATGGTGGCAGAATAAGGATTTTTTTAAAGCTTGAATCTTGTATTGAAGATGACGGAAGTTGAGAACCTCGAGTTTATCCAATATTAGGACTCTTTTTTCTCCAGAAGATGAACCTCGAGAAGATAACGCCGTCGAGCAATGGTGGCAGAATAAAGACTTTTCTTTCTCCAATATTAACATACCTATAGCTTTACTAATTTAAGACTTGCAGCAGTTAATTAAAATGACAACTAATTCTGAAGAAACCAGTTGAGCATGAAGCTTTTGATTGACACCAAGGCTCGAAAAGTTGTATTTGCAGAGGCTGAAAATGATTGCGTTGATTTCCTCTTTTACATCCTCTCATTGCATGTGGTCAGTGTTGTCAGACTTCTTAAGGAGAAAGGGATGAACGAATGTTTGTCTAACCTCTACGGCAGCATAGAAAATCTAAATGGCACCTACATTCAATCAAAAGAACGCAAGAACATCCTTTTAAAACTTAACTCCACTTTAAAACCTGACGACTAAAATATGCATGCTCCGATTGAATTGGAGAAATTGGGATCGGAGAGAACATAGGTAATGTGGGTGAGAGGAATTTTGAGATTGAGCATCGTATTTTCAGGGAATGAGGGAAGAGAATGGCATGTATCAAAGTAGAGAGAGAAAGAAAATAGTGTAACTGAATAGCGTATTTAGTGGCTTAGGGTTAGGAGGTAACTAAAATTAGATATTTTGCTATAAACATTAAAATGTATTTATAGAATATAGTTTTTTTAAATAGTATTTATTTAAAATAAATAAGGTGTTAACATTTGATATAGAAGATAAAAATTCCTTCAATAAATAGGCGAGTCAGTTACCAGTCCAAACTTGGAGGAGTTGAACGGACCATTTGGGCTTGGCCAAATTTGACAGCCTTAAACCAAAAAACAATTTTGCTAGGTGTCTCCGCTCTACAGTAAAGCGTCCATCAAAGAAATCTGCCAAAATTTTCCAATATATGTGGCCCTTTGCTAGTGCGTTCTATAATTATAATGAGCTCCCTGTCTCAGCCAATCTCCTTCTGGATACAAGCCAAACATGATCCTAAAAAAATCGATCTTGACCTCGAAGAAGTCTTGAACATAGGGCTATCTTAGACCAGTGAAGATCGAAATTGAGCGGCTTAAGATTCCATATCAAGTCTAAATATAAAATACCACTAACACTCAAGCTAACCATCTCGACTAATCGATCAGAATAAAATCGATTAATATTAAACTGCTAAAGATGGAAAAAATGTAAGGAATGAAGTTGTGAGAAAGTTCCGTGACATCAAAGCTTGATTATCGAAATGAAAGACTCAGCAGCTTATGAGTTTTTAATTTTAGAATAGCGACATCAAGTATTAGTAACTGAGCTTTAAGTTTGACTTTTGTACATATTTAGTGAATTTTTTAACACGTGGCCTTTCATCAAGCAAGAAAATGCACTTACTCATGAATTAGCTCTTCTTTTCACATTCAGATTATAATCCAAAATGTGTTAACATAGCTAAGAAGTGTCTTTCTCACAAGCTCGATCTCTTTCGTTTTTGGAGTTCTCCTTGTGGCATTTGGTCAGTAACTTCATCATCCTCTAGTCTCTATAATTCTGTGTATATCTATCTGGATATATTTGTATTATTTAGGATATTTTTACACAAATAGCTATTCAGATTTATTAATTATTTTTTTTAGTCGGTATATGAATTATACATATACTTATATTATGCATTCGCGGCGTGGTTGATCCAGGACTTTCATCAAAAAAATTCAAAATAGAAAAAAGTAAATCCATGAACAAACTTAGGGGATTCAACACCTACTATATGCATAAAAAATAATTTTGACCTTACATAGTGTAATTTTCAGATGAAGGGAGTTTAAACCCCTTGGCTACGCCCATGTCCGTTGAAAATCCTTAATTTAAACGGTTTGGTGAGCGGTATTTAGAATATTTCTTCTAATATTTTTGATCATGTTATGTTACGCAGTTCAATGATTTTGGTCCTCAAACACTCAGGTGATGGCTCTGCGAGACCTATACCTTTAGAAGTAGAGGTGAGTGTGCGCAAAAGGATAAGAAGAACACCAGAAGCTGGCTCTAGAAATTGACCAATTTGAATCTCACATATGATAAAAGTGTTTTCTATGGTCTTTTTACTTTATAATTTCTCTTTATTTTTTGTTGGACCATGTTCTTTTTCTTCAAATAGTCCAAACCTAGGTTCAAATTAAAGGGGTCCTAAAGCTTGTTTTGATGGTTGTTTAATTTTGTTTCGTAATGTACCATATTGTATTGTATTATATTATATTGTATTGTTTGATGAATATAACATTTGAATAAATTGTATTGTTTGCCGTCGTTTCATGACGTCACGTACTAAAAATATGAAGAATAAAACTTGCAACATTACTAAAAAAAAAGCAGGATACGAAATAGAATCATTATATAAAAAAGTAGAGTAAAGGATAAGATATGTTTATTTAATAATAAAGAATGTCAAAATGAGGTTTAAAACAAAAATTGTATTTAAAATAACAATACAGTACAATACGATATAATAGGTAACAACCATCCAAATAAGTTGTAAGTTTTGCTATCATAATGTCACGACCCAACATTCCCTCCAAAGGAATCGTGATGGCACCTAGTCTCTAAACTAGGTAAGCTAACATTAACTAAGATAACATTTATATTTGCTAATACTACTAGAATTCTGTAAAAAAGCGACCAAAACTTAGCGACCAAAGTTGGTTTGTGGGAAAAAGCGACCAAAGTTGGTCGCTAAACTAGCGAAAATAATAAAATAAATAAAAGAAACAAAATAGCGACCAAGGTTGGTCGCTACTTGGTCGCAATATTCGTCAAAATATTGACTGGATTGGTCAGACTTGCTTGGTCAAACGTTTACTGAGATTAGCGACCAATGTTGGTTGCTAA
>MU759702.1:4343-18791 GCA_026770625.1 Nicotiana glauca | reverse complement strand
TGTTCTCCAGGTGGGCTCCTGACTGCAACAAAATAGACAAACAAAGAAAATTTTCTGCCCCAGTTTGATGGCTGGACACATGGGTGAGTGTTAAACTGAATTATTTTACCAACTATTATCAAATTTGAAAACTAAGTCCTATTATCCAGGGAGGTTCTGACAACTCCTAACAATTATGAACCTAAGTTATTTTCCCAAAGTATTACTTCCACTATATCCTGTTATCTAGACTGACTTTAAAACTACGTCCCATTATCCATAAGAGTCCTGAAAACTCTTAATTGAAACCTATTTTAAACATGCAAACGTTAGAACAAACTTATATTCCTTTGTGGTACATTTATGCTGAGTTATGATTGTTTTAAAAATTTAAACTAAGTCCCATTTTCCAGGAGGGTCCTGAGAATTTCCAGTCATACCTGTTTGGGTCCTGCATTCCTTACTGAGGGTTCCTCTAAAGCAAACGAAACTTCTGCCCCTGTTTCAATCAAAGAAAAATCTTGTCATTTTAAAATGTGGTGGTTGGTTTGTGGCCTTGAATTTTGAGGGATCTTTCTCCTTCACTTCCCATGATGACTGATTTCCACTTGAAGACCTTGCCTGTTTACTTACTAACCACTTTCTCTGCCGTCCTTGTCACAGGAAATACCCCTTCTTTGTTCAAATCCGCATCCCTTTATCTGTTGCATCGCTCATGACCTGACATATACCAAGCCCTTGTTTTCACTTGAATCTCAAAGCACGAAAATTGCCATCCACTCATTACGCATGTTGTTCTTTCTTGACTGAACCCACTAGCTCTAACCTTGGGGTCCATTGTTCTTTCACTTGCCATGATAACTGATTCCCAATCGAGGACTTTGCTTGTTTATTGACTAACCACTTTCTTTATTACCCTTGTCATAGAAAATATCTCTAATCAGTTCACCACCCCCTCTATCTTTGTTGCATTATTCATGAATTGATGTGTACCGAGCCTTTGTATTTCAAATGAATCCCCAAAGCATGTCAATTGCCACCCACTCAAGGTGTATGTTGTTCTTTCTTGATTTAACCACTGGCCTCGGCCTTGACGTCTGTTGCTCCTTCATTTGTCATGATAATGGATTTCCATTTGGAGACCTTAATCGCTCCTTGACTGATTAATTCCTTTGTCAAAATATACCTCTTCTTCGTTCCCACCCCATACCTTCTATTTGTTGCATTGCTCCAGAATTGATATTTACCAACCTTTGTGTCTCACATGACCCCCCCAAAGCATATTAATTGTTACCAACTTCAGTGCGCATGTTGCTCTTTCCTGATTTAAACCGCCGGCCCTGACCTTGAGGTCTATTGCTCCTTCGCTAGCCATGATAACTTCAATTTCTTCTTGGAAGATCTTGATTGTCACTGGTGTACCACCCTTTGTCAATTCAACCACATCCAATATCTTTGATCCATTCAACCAAACCCCTTCCATCTTGTTGCATTGTTCATACATTGATATGTACAAAACCCTTGTATTTCACATGAGTCCCAAAGCATGTCAATTTCCACTCACTCAAGATGTATGTTGTTCTTTTCTTGAATTAAACATTTGGTCCAGTCCTTGAGGTCTACAGCTCCCGCATTTGCCATGATAACTTTGACTTTCTGTTTGGAAAGTCTTTCTCATGGCTGGTTTACCACCCTTTGTCAAGTTTATCTCAGGAAGTACCTTCAATCCATTCGTTCTAACCTTTCATTTGTTTCATCATTCATTAACATATACCCACCCTTTGTATTTCAGACGAATCCCAAAACATGTTGATTGTTACTAGCTCAATGCACTTGTTGTTCTTTCCTGACTTATGACATTTCGATGTGTTAACCAGATCCTATTTTGCCCAATTGGAAAGCTTGTTGGCAAATTTTGAAGTCATTTCTCACTTGTTATGACCAAACAGACTCAAGAAGAGGGAGTAGACAGGACACGAGGAACTGAGTAGAGGACAATGGAAAAAGATGATTCCTAACAAGAAACCTATGTAATAGCAAGTCAGATGTGGGTACCGACTCTAGCGACCTTGACATGCACCTACAGCCTACTTTGTTTAGAAAATCTGATGTTCAGCTCTAGTTGCACCTTTTTGCCGTGAAATTGGGCTTCAATGCTTCGCTTATCCAATCTGATTCCCACTCCTTATGCGACTTGTAGTGCCCGAAGGTTTTCACCATCAAGCCTCTCTCATTTTGGTCTTTTCTCTCAACTCACTATTGCCTTATGGTGCCTGTGAAGGTTTTCACCAATAAGACTCTCTCATTTTTTATTTCTCTCAGCTTTTGTCGCCTTGGGATACCCGTGAGGGCTCTCATCAACAAGACTCTCTCATTCGTCATTTCCTTCGTTTAAACCGGAGTGTTTCCCCTGATATGATTCTCCTCTGCTCGCTTGACTCGACATTTCTTGAGACTGATCAGAAGGACTTTCTTTGGACCGTAACGCAGACTTTTGGATGGGGTTAGAAAGAAAGGATATCAAAGGCTCAAAACAATTCAAACATGCGTTCAAAATTACAACATTCGGAATCAGATTTCTGACAACAACCACAACTCCTGCCCCAGTTTTTTCTTGGGGACTTTTGCATTTTTATTTTGGTATGACTGAACCTTAGAGAGGTTGCCTACGTACCCTTTTCGGGATCAAGTCAAACGTAGTTCAGGTAACTATATTAGTTGTTACGATCTTTCCTTCTTCCACTTTTTTTTCTGTCTTTTCCTTTCTTTTCTTTTCCTTTTCTTCTTTTCTTTCTTTTTCTTTTCTTTTCTCTTCTTTTCTTTTTTTTCTTTTTCTTTTCTCTTTTGCTTTTCTTTTCTTTTCTTTCTTTTCTTTCTTTTCTTTTCTTTCTTTTCTTTTCTCTTCTTTTCTTTCACTTTCCTTTTCTCTTCTTTTCTTTCACTTTCCTTTCACTATTTTTTTCTCTTGATTCCTCACTTACTTCCCCATTCGAGCTTGCGAGTCTTATTATTGATTCCGAAAGAGGGGTATGCAAGAAAATAATCGAGGAACAAAGGGTTAACAAAGGATAAAGTGTTTGGATAGCAGAATAAAATGCCTTCGTCATTCCAATCTTTAAAACATACCAAGTACAAACTACGCAATTAAACACCTTTTGATTGACTCACATATTTGCCTTCTTTATTTGTCAATTACCTAACACCATTGGACAACAAGCTCGGTACCAGAACGGTCCCTGTAGACTTGGGGAAAACGTGCCTTGGCTTCAAACCGATGCGACATGATGCATTTCAACAGTATTTCTTTATGTTCTATTTGCTCCCAGTTTCACTTAGTTTGGGCTCAAAGTGCTCTCAGAAGGCTTTTACTTATTTCCCTCGAACATTGTTTCATTGCTTCATTATTATTAAACTGACATTTACAAACCAGGCTGAGAATTATGTGTCCAAGTCATGTCACCAAAGCCATCATGAAAAGAATTGTAAAAGGAGAAGGAAATAAAATGAACTGGAAATGGCGCGATACAGAGAATTGCATTAGACTGACAGTGGAAGGGTTTAGACAACAACACAATCAAATGAAACTAGTTACAACCCTTGAACAAACCTAGACGGCACTAAACAAGCTATTATGACAAAGCAAAAGTTAAAGGATAGAAGGGTTTGAATCACAAAACAATGTCTGGATTACAACCCTGAGATAACCCGGACAACAGAAATGACACCAAAATAAACCACCAAAACTCCAAGAGATGGAGCGTTTTCCCAATTACCAATCATGGCATCTTAGCCACTGAATTTCACACCAAGGTTACTGGAACTTTCACAAGCCTTCATCACGTTGCTCTCAGCAAACTGCTTTTGGGTTTCTTCTGTAGTCTCATTCTCATGATCAATTATTCCCACCATATACGTCTTATTACGCACAGGAGATGGACTTTGGCCAGTGTTTACTGCATCTGGACTTTGCACGACAATTTCGCCTGTATCAATAAGCTTCTGAATTGTATTCTTCAACTTCCAACATTTCTCTATGTCATGTCCCAAGGCACCTGAGCAGTATGCGCACCTTTGAGAAGGATCAAATTTCTTTGGAAGAAAGTTCAAGAGATGGAGCTTCTTCCTAATTACCAATCATGGCATCTTAGCCACTGAATTTCACACCAAGGTTACTGGAACTTTCACAAGCCTTCATCACGTTGCTCTCAGCAAACTGCTTTTGGGTTTCTTCTGCAGTCTCATTCTCATGATCAATTATTCCCACCGTATACGTCTTATTACGCACATGAGATGGACTTTGGCCAGTGTTTACTGCATCTGGACTTTGCACGACAATTTCGCCTGCATCAGTAAGCTTCTGAATTGCATTCTTCAACTTCCAACATTTCTCTATGTCATGTCCCAAGGCACCTGAGCAGTATGCGCACCTTTGAGAAGGATCAAATTTCTTTGGAAGAAAGTTCGGCGCTTTCATCTAAATCGGCTCTAACATATCCAATGTCCTTAACCTCTGGAACAGACTGGCATATGATTCTCCCAATGGAGTGAGGGTTTTCTTCTTCCGTAACCTCTCATTCTTAAATGCTGGATTGGGCCGAAAACCTGATCCGGGGTGTTTTTGGTAAACTCGCGGGGGGTAGCTGGGCACTTTGAGGAGCTGGGTACCGGGAATGTGATGGGCGACTTTGGGATTTCTGTGCACAAGGATAACTGTGGGGACGATGTCGAGGCTTGAAGTGTTGATCAAGAAGACCTATCGGATTGTCTTTTCTGTTCCTTTTTCTTCCAACCAAGCTTACCGATATGTTCTGAATGGCTTCCGAACAACTTACGATTTTGCCTGACTTGATTTGTTTTTCTACTAGCTCCCCCATTTTTAACACGTCGTTGAAAGGCTTTCCCAGGGCCGGGATCAAATGACTGTAGTAGATGGGTCCCTGGGCCTGTAGAAAAAGCTTAGCCATTTCTTCTTCATTAATCGGAGGCCTGACTCGATCAACTTGCTCCCTCCATCTGAGCCCAAACTCATTAAAGCTTTCCTCCGGCCTCTTTTCCATTTTAGATAACGAGGAGCGGTCTGATGTAACACTCTATTTACATTGAAAATATCTAACAAAATCTTGAGCCATGTCGCCCAATGTAAGACACTTATCAACGTCTTGGCGGGTATACCAGTCCAAGGCTGCTCCAGTTAGGATTTCACTGAAATATGCCATCATTACGTCGTCTTTCTCCCCAACAATCCTCATTTTGTTGCAATAGATCCTCAGGTGGGCCACCGGATCTCCACGCCCATCGTACAAGTTGAATATTGGTACTTTGAACCCTGCGGGTATGCTGCCCTGGCTTTCCACTCTTTGCTTGTCCCTAAAGGACTGTTCTGTGCTTTTCAACTTCCTGGGTACCCCATCTCGCTCTTCTCTTCCGGAAACCCTTTCATTTCTAGCATAAAGGTGCTCATCCTGGAAGCTCTTCTTGTATGAATTGAGGATCTTGTGGGCGCCCTCTAGGAGGTGATATTGGGTATTGTGAGATTTGGGTGGAAACTCATTGTTTGGGGTAATAGTTATGATATGGGAGTAATTTCGGGGAGACGTAACTGGAAGATGAGTGATGGAGTTATTGTGATAAGCAGGTGTGTCTTGGGAATATGGAGGATCGTTTGGCGCTGTGTTTGTAACTTGGGTAAGGGCGACATCTGGAAAAATCGGTGGTGGCGGGGGTGGTGCCTTCCCGGTCATCCAGGCTTGGTACATGTCTACCACGTGTCGTCTTAACATCCGCACCTCTTCACTCAACCCATTATCCCGTTCATCCACCTGCTGTTGGGTACCGGTACTAACCACATAAATTCTATTATTGTTTGCCATCGCCTTTTGTCCTTGTGTTGCAACGAGGAATTACCGTTTTTAAAACCACAAACTAACCACCCTTCTGGACTGAAAAAATGAAGCCACCATGTTAGTGTTAGGGCATTTAGCATATTGATTTCTCTTTCCCCTTATTGTTTCTTGGTTTTCCTCTATTTTCTTTTTCTTTTGCCTTTTTGTGGTTTTTCCTTCCTTTTTCTTTCTTTTGGTTATGGTCGAATCCTACGTGGATTTCCTACGTATCATGACCCCGCATGAATCAGACCGAGCGTAGTTCTTGCAAATTGAATGCAAAACTTTGTTTTTGTTTTTTTCTGTTTTGTTTTGAAGGGTTTTCCAAATTGTTTTTCTTGAAGGGAAACTACAAAAGCAGACTCAAAATAACCAATTACAAACTCGGTGATTAAAACTAGGTCAAGAGTACATCGAAGCTTCACATCCTGGGGCCCGTGGGGCATCATTCGGCATCGCCACAGGCCTCCGCAAGACTGAGAAGGTTTCAATGTCAACTGAGACTATTTTTAGCAACAACTGGCCATGTAATGGCTTATTTTGACAAAGTGGCTATTTTTTGCAAAATTTTGTTTAAGAAACTACAAGCTCGATGATTAGAACTAAATCAAGAGTACATCAAAGCTTCGCATCCTGGGGCCCGTGGGGCATCACTCAGCATCGCCACAGGCCTACGCAAGACTGAGAAGGTTTCAATGTCAATTGCGACTATTTTAACAGAAACTGGCCATGTAATGGCTTATTTGACAAAGTGGCTATTTTTTTAAAATTTCCGTTAACAAAACTCGATTTTGCAGATACGACCTTTCAGCACTTCCGTAAGGGAGATCTTAAGGTTGTGCTCGCAAATCGTTTAAAATTAACTCGGGGTGGCTGTTCTTGCAAAAACGGCCTTTCGACGTCCTTTTGAGGGACATTCGGCTTATTTTAAACAAGAGCGGCATCACCTGACTTATTTATAACGAAAATTAAAATTTGATATTTTTTGGCTATTTTTTTTGCAAATGGGGTGGTTGGACCCGTCGAGGGTTGCCTACGTATCTCACATCTGGTGAGAATCAAACCAGCGTAGTTCGGGCAAATTAACGAACGATTTTAAAACAAGACTCTTTTTCATTTTTCTTTTTCTGCGAACAACTTCCAAAATACTCTTTTTATATTTTTCCTTTGCTTTTAGTAAAACAAACTATTAAAAACAAAACATTTCCATTTTTTTATTTTTTCGAAATTTCGGCAGAGTTTCGATAGCATTTGGGCATCAGTTTTTCTAAAACTAAACAATTAGTTCTTTACACTACTATTTCTCTCTTTTTCTCTTTTTCTCAATTTTACAAAATTTTTGATGTTTAAAAGCCGGTAAGCATGCGGGCCCGAGACAAATAAATGCAATACGTAAAATGCATCATGGTGGTCGTTTCATTTCCGGTTACCTGTCCTAGACGGACCCAACCCCTGTGTTGAGTCCCCTAAGTCATATGCACGTGATGCAAATAAGCGTTCCTTTAAGGATCCGGCATGGNTAGTAACTTGTCCGGCCTCTTTCTTATTTAAAGGTATTGACACTAACAGAATAGGGAGTCTCAACCAGTAAGCACATCCCCAGAGGTGAGAAGAGAAGGGTTTCAGCATAGTTTATATACAGTTCAGATAATATCAAAGCGGTAAACATTTAGAACATTAAGCATGGATCATGTAGAAAAATCAAATAAAGCCAAATACAACAATTATACTAAGCTCGAATTTTGAACCCTGAAAAAAAGTTCTGGGTCCTTATCCCCAGCAGAGTCGCCAGAGCTGTCACACCTCCTTTTTCTCACTACACCCTGTGAAGGGTGTAATAAAGGAGTTTTTCCACTTAAAGGATAATCGGAGCGGGATTTATTATTAATATTCAGAGTCGCCACTTGGCAGATTAACGGTGTCCCAAGTCACCGGTTGAATCCTGAACCGAAGAAAAATATGACTCTGTTACAGTCTGCGAACCAGAAATCCGAGTAAGGAATTCTGTTAACCCAGGAGAAGGTGTTAGGCATTCCCGAGTTCCGTGGTTCTAGCACGGTCGCTCAACTGTTGTATTTGATTTTATCTGATTTTAGTACATGCTAGCTTATGTGCCT
The DNA here is from genome assembly GCA_026770625.1 of Nicotiana glauca. NCBI lineage: Eukaryota > Viridiplantae > Streptophyta > Magnoliopsida > Solanales > Solanaceae > Nicotiana > Nicotiana glauca. The sequence goes on along the minus strand of MU759702.1, from coordinate 10,813 downwards.
TTTATTTGTAAACCGCTTTTATATTTGTTTATTTTAAAAGAATTGCGACGTCGTGAAAACTCGTTTCGAACCACGTTGCAATCAATACACCCGTGGTTGTCAACACATTTCGACTTCATCGAGATTTGGATTTGGGTCGCATCAATGCGCACCCGAGTTTAGGAAAGTATTTTAATTAAAATCGCGTCTAAAAGAATCTAACGCGTTATCATCTTTTGGGAGGGTCGTGACATTCTCTAAACGACCCTTTTTGATCTTATAAATATTTTTAAACCTTTATTGAGGGCTCCGTATTTTTGAATTTTTATTAGGCGAGGCTCGTCTCTTTTTTATTTTTAAGGATCAACCTAAAAGCGACTATATTTTCTATTTTTATTTTCGTCCCTAAAATAAAATAAAAGCCCCAATTAGTGGGCATGCTAATGTATTAATACTAAAGTGTTCAGACGAGTGATGAATGTATCCAAAGTAGCCCCAATAAAGCATCCAATGTGAGCTTGGGCTATTGGGCCTCGAGACTGGTCCCAAAGAAATGGACCTTGTTCAGCTTTACAAAAAAACTAGCCAACCGCAGGCTCTTACCATGGCCCAAAAATGGCACTGGTTTGTAGACTGCGGCCCAATGTTAACTAAGGAAGACCATCGAACCTCTACTTTTAGCAAATCCCAAACCCAATGAAATTTCAACCTGGTTTTAAGGCCATTGAGATTATTTGAATTTATCCTAGCCACATTCAATAACTTGTGTGATAAAGGAACGACATACATTTGCCCAGATTAAAGGAATGGACCTCTTTGATTTTCGTTTCTGATTCAGATTGGATTCAAACGAATTAAATACCACAAATGCTTATAGAACTATGGAATCCTGGACATATACATGGAAATCTAATACATGTCTACTGAATTTAAAAGACAATCAATTATTGAGATTAAAATTAAAGGGTTGATCGGTCATGAGTTCACGCGAAGGCATACACCCTGAACGAGTTTACTAATCTGATGTTTGGAAGAAAACAAAGCTAATTTTGACAGTCTGAAAGTCTAGATTAACAATTGTGAACTCACATAATGAATTGAATTATACTACAATGTACTACTACTGATATGTAAATGAACAAGTTCCGAGTTAATCAGTCCATAAGTCCAGTTTAATTACAACACTCAACTAACAGGGCAGAAATTAACGGAATTAAGCTATGGATAAGTGCAAAATGTAAGCAGGATCAATAGGTGAAGAAACAGCGAGATTCCATTCCAAAATCATATGTTATATCACCACAGTTCAAGACATGTACCTGAAAAGCAAAATGAAGTGTGAGTGAAGGAAATGAATCAACAGTAGTAGCAAGAAATGATCAAATGCAGCCCAAAGAGATTCAGTAAGCCCAGAGATGTTTCAAAACCCAAATAAAACCAATAGATCTACTCAAATCAACATCAGAATGCCCAGAAATAGGATCAGCAATCAGGAAATGTGTAAATCAAACCCTAAAACAGCATCAAATTATCCAAAATGAACCCAGAAATCACATGTAACCAGCCACTGAACCACCAGCCAACTCAAACTAACCAGATTCAAATCAACTTGATTCCAAATGCAGTCAAATTTCAGATACAGAATAGAGTCAGAGAAATTCGAATTGTTTTTGATCCTAAGCGAGCTAAGGTGCTGAATTCCTGGCTCAAAATTGGAAAATGAGTTAGGGAAAGGCAATGAAACAGTAATGTTTTTAGGTTTTTTTGGTTTTCTATTTTTTTTTGTTTTGAAGAACTAGATCTGAAGTTTAGATTTGAAATTCAAATTGGAAACTCAGATTTTCAGAGATCATATTTGGGGAAATTTTTATGGGTTCCAAACTTGTCAAACAAGTAAAGGGACATGCCCTTTTATTGACATAATTTGGAGGGAATTTCAGATTTTATTTTCTCACATTAGTCCCTGTTTATTTCCTTTTTTTTAACCCTCATTTCTGACTTTCTACTCAAGTTACTACTACCAAAATTATTAAAACTTACACTAAAACCCCATTTGGAATGTCCTGGAAGGTTCTACCTTCATCTACCCTATTTCTATGCCATTGTAAATATCTATAGTACCCTTACTTGCATTCTAAAATTACCATATATTATTAAACTACCCTTTTCCAATACCCAAACTACCCTTTAACTATGCTGTAATTACTAATAGCCTACTTTATATGCCCAAAATACCCCCATCCTTTCCCCATAATTACTAACTCATTATTATCAAAACAACTCAGCTATAATCAACCCTAAACCCAATTAACTGAATGACTACTGAGCTGGAAATCAACTAATCGTCGATTCAAACAACTAATTAGAACATAGTGACATGAACAAAATCCAATCAGAATGACAAATCTAGATGCAAAACTAAACTTAAAGGAATACCTAGACTAAATTATCGATTAACTAACCTAAGTACGCAAGAAATTAATTCAAATGTCATAGCGACCCAATTATGCTAAATGATTAATCCAAACGAAAACTTAAACAGAAATTCATCTAACTAATCTAATATTTAATTCAAAGCACATAGAAATCTCACTGACTGAAAACAAAGTTACGATAATAAACTACTAAAAACGAAGAAGAAGAAGGAAAAAAAAATAAACAAACTCACTGATTTGAGCATTTGACTTGACCGAGCTTGAAAATGATCTTCAAACGATATTATGTGTTTGTTCTTACTAAGAACAAATACATAATATGGTTTTAAATCATTTGAACATTGGCTGGAATTCAAGAGACCTTGACAGCAAACCCTAGATTCACGATTCGACGAGCTCCGGTGATATTTGACGGGAACTAATGAGATATTAGGGATGAGTGAGGTCAGGGGAGTGTATGGTGTGAATTTGAGCCGGTTTGGACAGAGTAGTGACTTGGCCGGAAAATTTAAACTCAAGATTCGAAGACCTTGGCTGTGATTCGAGGGAAACTGAGGCTGGATATGGAGAGAGGACGACGAGAGGAACCCAAGGTGTTATTTTGATGGGCGTTGGCATCGGCGCCGCCACCGGAGGCTGAGGATATGAGGGCGGCTATTGCTAGGGTTCTTGAGAGAAGGGTTGAGAGAGACGATAGACTAGGGGCAGGGGCATTCGCACAATTATATACGCATGAGACCCCCTTTCTGAGCCGTTAGATTAGCTGACCTCGACGGCCAGGATTGATTGGGCCCAAGACGGGGTCGTTTTGGTTATGTTGGAGGCGGACCGGGTGGGAACGTTGGTTGGGCCGGCTGGGTGGCTTTTGGGTCGGTTCATTTGGACTGGTTTGGACTAAAGAATTAAATAGCCCAATTTAAACAAACCTCTTCTTTTCATTATTTTCTTTTATTTTATTTTTTTTGAATTTGTACTTTTTATATTTTTGACTTTATAAAATGCAAAAAATTAAAAATAAAGACCTAATATTTTCAAAGTTAAGCTAATTAATTCCTAAAATTGTTTAAAATCTATTTCGTGAAAAATTCAACAATTAATAATTAAAAATACAAAAGTGGACTATTTTTGTTATTTTTCATATTTTATTCTAAAAATAACTTAACCACTAAATAATCCTAAAATATGAAATTAGATCCTAAATGCAAATGTCAAGTGTATTTTTTTATATTTCTCATATGAATTAAAATGCACAAATAAAATGCAAACAATTAATAGAAAATACCACAAAATTCACTAAATTGTAAAATAATGAAAGAAATTATTTTGTTTGAATTTTTGGGAATAATTCATATAGGGTAAAAATCACGTGCTCACAGTCTCAAAACTCAGAAATTTTTATACCAAAATGTTCTTCGTCCTCTCATGAGTCCGTACATATAAAGAATACAAAACTCGGAGCTCGTTTGGCCCTTCAAATTGACCCTAGAAGATCTTAAAATCACAAGCCCTAAAATCCCAATTTTCTACTGATTTTTCATGTTCTAATTCATATATAATCTTGTATTTAACTTGGAAATAAATAGAAACAACTCACCTTTGATGCTTGATGAAATCCCCCTTGAAATTCTCTCCAAAATCATCCAAACCAAATGAAAGAAATGAAAGAAATAAGCCAAATCCGTATTTAAAAGAATCTGTCCGTGCTTCGTCGAGTTGTAACTTGCACTTGTGCTGTACAAGTTGTACATCCTATTAAAATTGTTCCTTATCCGACACCTTCTGTTTAAACACCCATAACGTCTTGTATAAATATCCAAATGATAAACGGTTTGAAGATTTATAAACTAGACTCGAAGATATTTAATTTGATAGGTTGTACACCATATAACTCTTTATATATCCCGAGATATGAGCTTCTAAAATAGGCTCCATGAAATCAGAAAATTCTGGAGAAACTACTTCACCAGTCATTTTCAATCGATCATAACTTTCACTACAGATGTCCAAATTACGATTTCTTTAGCTTTCTGGAAACTAGACACAAAGGGATACAACTTTTATTTTTTTAATCATCTCAAAATTCCTTGTAGATAAAACGATATAGGCCTCTGAATTATGCAACTTTTGCTGTCCAAAGACAGCTTAGCAACAGAAATTTCTGCAGCTTTTTCTTTTCTTTTTGGTCCGAATTTCATTCCGTTAACCTTCCGAAATCCACCCGAGGCCCTCGGGACCTTAACCAATTATAACAACGTATCCCACAATATTATTCAAACTTCTTCCAACCTTCAGAACACCCAAAATAACATCAAAACATCAAATCATCATCGAATTCAAGCCTATGAATCTCGAGAACTTCCAAATTCCATATCCAATGCCGAAACATGTCAAAACTAGTACGAATGACCTCAAATTTTGCAGACAAGTCTAAAAGGACATAACGAAGCTATAGCGGCTCTCGGAATTCCATTCTGTCCCTCGGATCAAAATCTCACCTATCAACCGAAATTCGCCAAAATACTAACTTTGCCAATTCAAGCTTAATTCTACACCGGTCATCACAAAAATATTCCGGACACACTCCTAAGTCCCAAATCACCTAACAAAGCTATCCGAACCATAAAATTTGCATTTCAAGCGCTCTAACACATAAGTCAATAATCGGTTGACTTTTCCAACTTAAGCTTCCTTAAAAGAGACTAAGTGTCTCAAACCTTACCAAAATCATTCCGGAATGACTTCAAATTTTGCACACAAGTCACATTCGACATTACAGACTTTCCCCAACTATTGGAATCGCATTCTGACCCCGATATCAAAATTTCCATTTCCGGTCGAATTTTCTCAAAAACCTTCAAATTTCTATATTTTGCCAAATGACTTCAAATTGACCTCCGGACATCCGAATTCACTTCTGATCACGCTCCCAACTCCAGAATCACCATACGGAGCTATTCCAAGACTCAGAATACCAAACAGACATCTACATCACTGAAATGCCTTCCAACCCAAATTTATGAAATTCTTCTAAAATACTAACTTCCACAATATCGCCGAAATGCTCATGGGTTATCCAAAACCAAATCCGGACATACGTCCAAGTCCGAAATAATCATACGAACATGCTGGAACTTTCAGATCCCGATTCTGAGGTCGTTTACTCAAAATTCCAATCTTAGCCATTTTCTTCAACTTAAGGCTGCCGCAATGAAAATTTTCTTTCCAATTTGACTTTGAATTTCCCGAAATTCAATTCTGACCATATGCACAAGTCAATATACCTGAAATGATGTTGTTCATGACTTCCAACTGCTGAACGACGCGCTAGAGCTCAAAACGACCGGTCGGGTCATTACATTCTCCCCCACTTAAATAGACGTTCATCCTCGAGCGTTCCAAGAACTGTTCTTAAGTTATCTGAAATCACTCCTTAACACCTCGTGCACCTGACCGTACTACCACAACTCATATGGACACATTAGTTTGATCAAATATGCAGATATCCTCTTTTATCCCTACAATAAGCTTAGAACCCAATTCCAACACATGATATTCTCTGCCAGACATGTTCCCTGTATATAAACACTGTATCAACTACGACTCGAGGTACCAGAACACGACTGCATACCTTTGTTGAATTAGCACAATGCATCACATAATTCACCATCTAACCACAATGATACTCCATGAACCTTAATAGCCAAAATTCCATGACTCTGATGCTCCCAATGCATGTGATGATATACCTATACATTCTGTTATAATGCTGACGATAAAACCACAATGGAGGAGATATGCATAAATTTCTAACCAATTGCAGAGTTAACCCAACATTAATTCTCTCCTTTTTGACTAAAATCATCACCTCATTACTACCCAAATACTGGTAACTGCCCTGTAATATACCTTACATAATCCCACTACAATGGTCCCCGATACCAATAGTCTCGCCTTACCTAGTACGAGCTGCTCAGACAACCAATCACCACAGACAATGACCAACGGTCTCACATAATGCAAAAATGCGCCAATAGGCCATAACGCGAACAAGATACA
>MU759700.1:8748-20856 GCA_026770625.1 Nicotiana glauca | reverse complement strand
TCAGCAGTATGGGTTCCAAAACATCTCATGAAACTGTATATTGATTGCTGCGAGGAGCTGTCTCAGCCACCGATCTTGAAGGTTCTTAAGATGCTGTACAATCAAGAGGTAAGACAAAATTTTCATTACATGTCCTACAATATCTTAGCATTTGTTTCTATGACCTCAGAGCTTTTGTGGAGTGTTGAAATTCACTAACAAGTTAGTAGATTGTCAAGAAGTTGATATAAACATCTCGGAACTAAAGGTTCTGTGAGTTTGAGGTCTTCCTCATAGCGTGAATTTGTAAATTATCAGAAAGCCTAATTCACTTCTACCATTCAGTTTTCCCCATCCTCTACTGTATCTAATAGCCATGATGTAGTAGTACTCGCGGTAAAAAAATGTAACACCCCAGACTTTAGACGGAGTCCCACCTCGACAAAACACAAGAGGGATGCTGGTTATATAAGTTAACAAGCCTTAGACTCTAGTGACGTGTTTTAAACCTGTGAAGGCCTAGGCCCAAAGCGGAACTAAGCTTTTTGGTTTAAGATCCACTTCATTTATCACAATGAATTATATTTGTTCGATACTTGTCAACATAAATATTGAATATTTAGAATGAAAAAAAAAGAAAAGAAATTTCAGTTGAAAACAATTTGGAGCGACTATAGGGGTATCCTTCTTTTTATCATTTTCCAAAAAGTTGATAGACTTGACGGGTATGTAAAAGATATTCTTTGTTTTCCATCACTTTTATTGTATTTCAAACGCGAGGTGGTGGAGGGTCATTTTGTGGAGCTGGTACTTGATCTTGTTTGGTTGGAATGGAACCTTGTTTATTGGTTTGTCTGGACATAATTTGAGGTATCATATTTCTCTCTCCCACTCACTCAAACACGAACTGACACACATATTGCAGTTTTCTTCTGCTAATAAATGGGATACTCAATACGTTCAAGTGATAAACTACTATTGATGTTTTAGTTGTTTCAATTTCCCAGACTATTTGTTAATGTCTTAAAGTGAGGGACTGCATATGGTTTTTTGGAAGGAGACGTAAAAGCAATTTTAGCAATCATATTTAAAATAGAGTAAGAAAAAGGATGCGTTTGCAAAACCCCTTAATTTGTAATCTGATTGCTTCTCTTAATATATGTTTACCAGGTGTCGGAGGATGAAATCGTGGTGTCTGACTGCGAACTACAAGACATATCAGTGGCACCATTAATCAATGCCCTATATGTATACAAAACTTTTGCTGTCTTAGACCTTTCTCACAATCTGTTAGGTAACAATCTTGTGGTCAATATCATTCTTCATATTGCTTCCAGAAATGTGCACATTCCAACTTGCTTTTTACGTTATCAAATAGCTTGATTCTTAGCCATTAACTTTTCATTTCTGTGAAATATTAGTTAACCTTTTTGCTTTTCCTTTTTCTAATCTTGGCAATGTACCAGGAAATGGAACAATGGAGAAGCTTAAGAGAGTATTCACCTCATCAGGGCAAAATTATGGTGGTTTGACCTTGGATTTGCACTGCAATCGACTTGGTTCAACTGTTTTGTTCCAGGTTTACTAAATAATTCTTAGAACTTTGCAATATGACTTTTCTTTGCCTCTTCCTTAAATGTGATGAACAATGTACTCATGAATTGTGCACAGCATAGTCATGTCCATGCTGGAAATATCATGCTTTGAGGGCAGTGGTTAATGTAGCATTTGCTGGTTATTCAAGTCTAGAAATATATGGCATCTTCTGTAGCTTGAAATACTCACTTCCAACTCTATGAACATATCGGAAGAGTTTGACAGTTTAAAGCTCGCTTACTTCTAGGCAAACTTCCAACAAGCATTTTTCTTACATGTTACAGAGATTAGGAAGATGTGTTAATCACATAATAATCTGATTAAAGGAGGGTATAATTTCTCTACTTTTTCATACAATCAATAAGAGGATTTTGTTTTCTGTTGTTTTATTTTATGCTGTTCCATATCAGCAACTTTCGTCTGATAGAGGTTCAGATCCAAATAAAGTACTGTAATGTAGAGGTGTTAAACGGGCCGGGTCAGCCCGGTTCCGGACTGGCCCAGACCGGTAGAACTCGGAACCGGCCCGGACCGGTAAGAGGGGGCTGGGCTAGGTTGGGTAGGGGGCTTGGCGTGGTTTAGTTGGCCCAAACGGGTAACCGGAACTGGTTGAACCCGGTAGAGTGAATAGTACCTCTTACCGGGTTAACCGGCCCGGTTCAAACGGCTAGTTAATTTTTGTTTTTTTTTTTTAAATTTTCGAAATTGTGGGCCCCACTTACCGTTGGCAACAGTCAGACCTTCATTTGGTCCGTTGGCCAATGGAAATATTGCATAAATAGCCTTTTTATTTTTTATTTTTAACCCTTTTTTAATTTACAAACTAACCTTCTCTAAAACTATAAATACCCCCCTCTTCTTCATTTCTTCACTCAATACTCATTTCTCAATCACAATTTCTCTCATTCTCTCATTCTCCAATTTGCAAGACTTCAAGTCTCAATCTCAAATTCTCAGTTCTCAAATCTCAAGTTAAATCATGCCTCGTACTTCTAGAGTGCGCTCATATGTTTGGCAACACTTTGAGGTGGTAGAAGAAAATGAAAAGGTCAGAAATTAAAGTGTAAGAACTGTGGTCAAGTCTTAAAATTTCGTTCAGAGTGTGGCACAGGCAGTTTAATGAGGCATATAAAGTATTGTCTTGAGCGTCCTCCGGAAATTCGTATTTAAGATTTTTCGACAATTTGTGTTATTTTAAAATTATTAGACGCATTTATGCTTAATGTTTTAGTTTGTTAGATTAATTTAAAGTATTATTAATTGATTATGCATGAAAATTTAGTTTTACTATTTTTTTGTTGATTTACTTTTTAAATGCAAACTTTAATTTTGAATTTTGAAATAAATGTAGTACTTGCAATTTATAAGTGCAATTTTTTCCCATCTTCCTTGTATTCTTTAAATTAATACAAAATATTAATATAACTTACAATGGTTATACAAAATTCCAAAAAAAAATTTAAAAATACAATAAACCCGTCCCCGCCCGGCCCCCTCAACCCGTAACCCTTACGGTTCAATTTTTACCCGGATGAGCCCGAACCCATTAAACCCGTTAAGAACCAACCCGGAACCGGCCCGGAACGTAACCCGCACGGGTCCAAAAAATAGAGGCCCGGCCCAGCACGGCCCGGCACACCCATTTAACACCCTTACTGTAATGTACATATGTAATAAAAAATATCCTAAAGATTCTAACCTCTTTCAGTTATTACTTCTTGAAATTTGTTTTCTGAGGAAACAGCATAGTGCATACAGTTTGTTGGCTCCTTGATACTCGTCAAAATAAAATGGAAGGAAATGCTAAATCTAAGCTAAAAATCCGACAAAATCAAAACTGATTCCTAAAAAATAAGGGAACTAAATTATATAAAAATACCAATTAGGAGTCTTTTTATCCGCATTCCTTCTCATATTCCATGAAGCTTGAAACTCAGGTTCTCCATTGCTTCGTGCAACAACTGATTGCTTCTTACTTCTTTATGGTGCACAATTTCACCTACTTATTAACAGTAATATCCAGAAGTTGGTTTCCTATCTATTAGTGATCTAGCCAGTCATCATTTGAGAAAATCTCTATGATTCTATTGGTTCCCCTTTTCTGGAGTCATCTTCAGCTAACAATATTTTTACATTGCATCTTGATGTTCTCCATTAGAGTTCCTCATCAATTGACTAATCATAGGATTTGGTTTCCTTTCCTTGTGCAATAGGAATATGAAGATCATTAACTAAATAATTTATTTGTAGCCGCACAAGAATGTGTTACTTTGATATCCTCCCTCGTAGATGAACAATGTATCTTGTCATGGCAAGGCTGAGGAAATGTGTATTGTATCGATTTAGGATCCTTCTGATGTCTTGAGCAGACTTTAGGTTCCTTGTTCTGTTACTTAGGACTGGGAGTAGTAAGAGAGGCTACTGTGCACAGTTTGAGACATGGTTTGATCCTCAGACGTAGAGAATTATTGGGGTGTTGTGGTCACAAGAGTGATGGGAATCCAAAATTTGATATTTTTCTAGGCACAATGACTTCTCTCCATGAATGAGTTTTGAGATTAAATTACATTCTTAATGAATGTTAAAACCATGGTTTGCAGGTATTTTGTGCGCAAGGAGAGTATTATTTGTACTTTTGTAGTCTTTTTGGAGGGGAAATACTCCAGGAAAAGACATTTGACTGATGTTGGGTTGAATTTACTTCCTTAATGAGAGTGAACATGAAAATAGCATAATATCTGAGTGATTTTTAGAGTATTATTAGTAATGACTCGAATTTGCAAAATTTTTTTTAGAGAACACCTGGCTTGGTGAATCAAATCTCCTTGAGGGTTTTATTGATTTGGTAAATTGCTGTTAAGATAGCTTCCCCCGATAATTGCTTTGGAACATTACTAGTTCGTGACTGATCGAGCTACCTCGGGAAGGTGTTTATTTTCTTTTGCAGTTATTCCATTCTGGTATCTGCACTAAAACTTTTGATGAACCATTCCACATTCCAGAAGATAATTGCCTAGATTTAAAATTGAAATATTCTTGCCGTTATCTGTTATTGAAACATGACATCTAGCATGAGATTGATCCTGAATCATTTATAGAATTTCAGAATATGGATACAGACTCTGAATTATCTCTCATGAGAACTCCTAGGTAGTAGAAGTATGGTCTTTTATGCGTCAAATAGCAGAAAAAATATGTGATGCTGATACTGTTTGTTCTGTAGATAGATTTGGAACTCAGGTAGGTCACTTCTGCTTTATCAATGGTTATGAACCTCAGTTTACTTAATAATATCCTAAGTGAGACATAGTAAAGTTACTCATGATTTTAGTTCATCAACATACCACGGTTTTGTGATCTTTTCTCTTGTTTGCAGTCTAGCTATTGAAATACAAAACCTTCTGAGTTGCTCCAGTAGAAAGTCCTATCTGATTGTACTAATTTACAGATTTGTGAATGCCATGTTCTATACGCCCGATTGGAAGTACTCAACATATGTAGGAACCGTCTAATTGCTGCATGTGCATCATATCTTTCAACTATCTTGCAAAACTGCAAAGGTATGTAGTTTCTCGCTCTTTTATATCTAAAAGAATTCAAGCTATCTTCTAGTTGCTTTTCATGAAGTGAGTATGCTATAGCTTCCCGTTCTGCATGAATTGGATGTAGTGCTTGGTTAGCTTAAATCTGGCAAGATATCGAGTAGGCTCCTTATTTAGCGGCTCATGACAGGCTCTTCCAGTTGCAATGTTCTTCAGCTTATTCTCACGTAGCTCTTCTTCTGCAGCTCTTTATAGTTTAAACATTGAGCAATGTTCAATCACATCCAGAACTATTCAAAAGGTTGCTGACTCACTGACTTCTGGATCAGCGCTTACACATCTTTCTTTAGGTACTTATAATTGACTATCTGAATGATAGTTTTCAAGAATGTTTCCTTTTCGATGCATTATTTATTTGTCTCAATCTTTCATTGTATAGGATACAACCACCCAATTGCTGCAAATGCCGTGATAAATCTTTTGGCTAAACTTACCAACTTAAAGAGGCAAGTCCTTGAACTCCCTTGAATTGTTTTCTACTCTTTTTACATAATAAAAGTTTTAGATTGGTCCCAGTATTTCGAAGTGCATGATCTAGCATTTCCTGTTGTAGTTTTCAAGAGCTTAGTTTAAAGGGAATAAAGCTAAGCAAGCCTGTAATAGAGAGTCTTTGCCAACTTGTCAAGAGCTCTAGCTTGTCTGGTTTACTGCTTGGAAGCACTAGTATAGGATCGGTAAGCAGCTTATCCTCTTTCTTCCTTTTTTCTATTTAAAATATTTATGTGGTGTTTAATTCAAATGAAGGGGAGCTTGGAACAATGATGAAGTTGTTTGACTTATAGTCACGGGTTCAGTCGTGGAATCCGCCACTGATGCTTGTGTTAGGGTAGGCTATTTACATAACACCCCTTGGGGTGCGGCCATTTCCCGAACCCTGCGTGATCGCAGGATGCCTCGTGCCCTAGACTATTTTTTTTTCTTTAATTAAAATTGAATTGATAACATTGGGATATCTCTGCAGGATGGAATGATAAAATTGATGCAGTCATTGTCCATAAAGTCAAGAACTGAAGCTTGACGTATCATCTTGTGGTTTGACACCTAACTGCATTGTCAAATTAAATGCAGAAGTTTCTGTATTTAATAGCATGGTTGAGCTTGACCTTGGGGGTAATCAACTCAAGCAAGAGGTTTGTCTCTCTTTCTCTTTATTATGTGTTACATAATGAATGTAGACATAAATGTAAATATACTCTCATGTCATGTGTATAGCTAGCAGGATTATAGGGATTCATAACAGATTTGTAGGATTTTCTTTTTTATTCTTTCTATATTAGTGTTCTATGTACTTGTATATATACTTGTTACTTCCTGGAATAATATATATAGAGATTGCTCCATTGTCTCTATACTTTAGATGGTATCAGAGCAGAGACATTTGATTCACCAGTGTTGGTTCAGAAAGTTCACCGAAAGTCGACTTGGTAAGTGACAAAATTGGTCTATTACCAGGAGGTACAAGGGACTTGGGATTTTAACCACACAGCTAACATAGGGAGGGCTACGTCACCCTGATATACTATACTTCATAATACGACGGCTGGCAGGGAAGCGTGTGAATCTCACGCGCCGGTAAATAATTTCGGGTAGCATCTGTGTAAGGGTGGAGGCCTATATTGTGCGGACTCTCCAAAATGATGCCGTACCCGTGTCGGATCCTCCAACAATACACTATTTTTGGAGGAACCGACACGCACCCGGTAATATTTTCGGAGAGTCCGAGCAACATAGTTGGAGGCACGTGTATCGTCGAAATTAGTTTGAGGTTTTATTTCTGACGTCGCCTCGACATTTTTGGTTAGAATTTTGTGGGCTCTTGTTCATAGATGTCGGTTGGGTGGATTTCAAAGCATTCCAGGTTTTGTTAACTTTGTTTTCTTTGGTCAAAATGATTTTTTGACTTTCCATTTGTTGATTTGGTTTCTAATTACTGTTGAGGATTCCATATTCTTGGTAAATTTCTCCTTTGTGAATCATTGGCTTGTTGAACTTTATTCAAGTGAAAAGTATTTTGGTGATTAGATTAGACAAGATATTCTATTACTTGATCTTTTGGGAGATATGTTGGAGTCTTTTCATTGGAATTTTGCTGGTTCATCTTCCATTATTTTGATCCTTTGAGTGTTCTAATTAAGTAATTCTTGGTGGAACTTTTCGATTATATCAGTTAGAACTCCTCTGATTCATTGGGTAAACTTTTGATTCTATAATCCGTGGGTAACTTTATATGTGTAAAGTTCTGGTCGTGGTTAGATTTGTTTAAGTTCCCTTTTTGTTTACTGATTTCGTGGACTACCATTATTGGTGTAGCAGCTTGGGTTTTGCTGGTTTTTGTTTGAATAGTTAAAGAAAAATAGGGAAAAAGAATGATGACTACTATGGCTACATCTTCTAGTCCAACAATCTTGGTTTCATGAGTTTATGGAATTCCTTCAATGTTAGAAATCAATTAAGTAATCTTCTTTAGTTACTGCTTTTGCCGAGTCAAATAAAACATGTCTTATCATCTCAAATAAATGGATAGTTGATTCAGGTGCCACAATTCACGTGACATGTAATCATAATTGTGAGTCATGGCAATTTGCAAAATGCTATCGCATCTCGTTAGGCTCAAGGGTTGAATTGAGTCAGTTTTTGAGTTAGTTCATTCTGATGTTTGGGGACCATCTGTTGTTTTCAAAACTGGGCATAAGTATTTTATCATTTTTGTAGGTAATTTTTCTCGAATGACATAAATTTAATTTATGAAGAGCCGTTCTGAAGTGTTTACTCACTTTTCTGCCTTCTATGCTGAAGTCAAAACTCAATTCAATGATTGCCGTGTATTTTAAGAAGTGATAACGCTAAAGAATATATGTCAGAGTTATTTTGGTCCTACATGAGACAACATGGTATACTACATTAGTCTTCTAGATACACATTCTCAAAATGGAGTTGTTGAGAGGAAGAATATGCATCTTTTTGAGACAGCTTGGGCGCTTTTGTTCCAAATGAAGGTTCCTAAACAATTCTGGGCTGATGCTATCTTTACGGCTTGTTTTATGATAAATCGCATGCCATCTACTGTGCTCGGTAGTATTGTACCTTACAATGTTCTTTTCCCAAACAAGTCATTATTTTCGGTGGCACCTAATATGTTTGGATGCACATGTTATGTTCGAGATGTTCGATCATCTGTTCCCAAGTTGGATTCCAAGGCATTGAAGTGTATGTTCCAGATGTTCGACCATCTGTTCCCAAGTTGGATTTCAAGGCATTGAAGTGTATATTCCTTGGCATTCTCACATTCAGAAGGGGTCTTAGTGTTATTCCACCGAACTTGGTAAATATCTAGTGTCAACTGATGTGGAATTTTCAAAGACTATTCCATTCTTCTATGCACCTCCCATTTCTACAGCTCAGAGGGAGGAAAATGAGTGGCTAGTATATCAGGTTACCCGTGCTTTGATAGAACAACCAGATGATGTTCCTCTATCTCATGTTCCTCCATTTCCTGGTTCTTCTATTGAGCATCAATCGACTATAATGCCTTCAACACCTGCTCCAACTGTGTTAGCAAGATCGCCAATTGTTCTATTTTACTTGTGGACGCAAGAGACAAATGGTACATGTCCCGCAACAGTTACTTCGTTATTAGATTCTCCTCCTTATCCTCAAGAAAACCTTGACCTTTCTATTGTTCTTCGCAAAGATACACGTACTTGCAAATCCACATATTCTATTGCTAATTTTGTTTCCTATGACCATTTATCCTCTACATCTAGACTAGATCTATAATTGCTTCTCTACACTCCATCTCGATACCTGTAGTGAAGGAGGCTTTTAATCATCCTAGATTGTTTGAAGCAATGCATGAGGAAATACATGCCTTAGATGATAACCACACATGGAATTTGGTGGATTTACCAGAGGGAAAGAAACCAATGAGATGTAAGTGGGTCTTCACCGTTAGAGTTAATCTAGATGGTTCCGTAACAAGACTTAAGGTTAGGCTTGTGGCTAAAGAATATGCTCAAACTTATGGGGTAGATTGTTTCGACATCTTCTCCCCAGTTGCCAAACTCACTTCTGTCTGCTTATTTATTTCTCGAGTTGCTTTCGAGAATTGTCCTTACATCAGTTGGATATCAAGAATTCTTTCTTTCATGGTGATCTTCAGGAGGAAGTGTATATGGATCAACCACCCAGTTCTGTTGCTCAGGGGTAGTACGGGAAAATCTGTCATTTGAAAAAATCCACCGAGTCCTTGAGCTTGGTGTGGCAAGTGCAGTGTGGTAGGTCAAGAGTATGGGCTGAAAATAGGCAAGTATGATCAGTCAGTCTTCCATCGGCAATCAGCAGTTGGCACTATTCTCCTTGTTGTATATGTTAATGACATTGTTATCACATGAAGTGACTATGCTGGGATGTCTTCCCTCAAGTTTTTCTTGCTGACTAGGTTTCATACAAATGACTTGGGCATGTTGAAATACTTCTTGGGAGTAGAAGTAAACAGATGCAGATCCAAGATTTAATGTTTATGGGTTCTTGCAATGACTTCGAGTAAATTTTCAATAGTAACTGGTTTACATTTAAACATTTTAGAACACATTTACACTATTTGGACAAAAGCTACTGGGTTCATGGGAACCCGTAGATGACATGCTAGATCTTCCCCTGGAAGTAAATAGGAGCAAGAAGGGAATTCTTTTGTGTCAGAGAAAGTAAATTTTTGACTTGATTGTAGAAATTGGAAAGTTGGTTGCGAAACCTTACAATACTCCAATGGTTCTTGATATGCATTTTATGAAAGATGATAGCGATCCTTTTGATGACACAGAGAGATACAGGAGATTAGTTGAAAAATTAAACTACTTCACTGTGACTCATCCATATATTACTTTTGTGGTAAGTGTTGTTAGCCAGTTCATGCCCGCACCAATGGTCAAATATTGGGCAGCTTCGTGACAAATTTTATGTTACTTGAAAGGAGCTCCTGGACTTGGTATATTATATAGCAACCACGGCCATACTCATGTTGAGTGTTTTGGAGATATTGATTCGGCTGGATTCAAAATTGATAGAAGATCTACTACAAGCTATTGTGTCTTTGTTAGAGGGAACCTAGTATCATGAAGGATTAACAAGCAAAAATGTTGTATCTCCTTCCCGCAGATTCCGAGTACAGAGCTATGTCACAATTCACATGTGAGATTATGTGGATATATCATCTTTTGACTAAAACTGGTTACTCTGGTGTGACAATCAAGCTGCCCTCCCTATTAGTAATTAATTAATGTTTTAATAATAAAATATGGTTAGTTCAAAGGGTGGCTGGAGAAGACTAGAATAATGAACAACGATGCCATAATTTTGTTCTGAAAGAAGCGTGGGACTTCAGTCACCAAAAAGAGAGACTACTTAGGTCCCTATGTACAAGAGGCTCCTTATATGATAGTTTATGCTATAAGAAATAAGGAAAGTTTTGACTACCTAGAATAAGGAGAATTATCTAATTACTTAATCAGTGATATCCTAATTATGCTAGAACTAGAAGTAAATGCTATACTAATAACCTTAAAACATAGAATAAATCTATAATCTCCCAACATACAGGTGGATTAATTCTCTTGACTTGTGATAATATGCATGTTTGGAAGTTTTATGCTCCTTTCACCCTACCCAGTTTGGAAGAATTCGGAACATATATTTAGATCAGTTTATCTGGATACTCTACTTCAATACTTTGAATTTTTCTAATTTAAAATCTAAAAGCTGAAGTATGAATGCAGGGTGGCGGGGCATTGGCAGCAACATTGAATAATTCCCATTGTTGTTTAAGAGTTCTGATATTACAGAAATGTCAACTGGGACTTCTTGGCGTTCTTTGTATACTCAAGGGACTATCAGAGAAATATAATCTGGAATAGCTTAACTTGGCCGAAAATGCAGATCGAGAAGAACTTCATGCTTTGCCACATGATCCATGCTCTCTTAATAAATGCTCAAATGTCTTCCAAACAGATGCTAACCTTTTAGACCAGATGGCCGAGGCATCTGCAGCTAATGCTAAAGAAGATTGTCAAGAAGATTTATGTACAATTAATACAGATGATAATCTGCTCGAAGCTCCAGATAGTGAAGATGAGCAAGTCGAGGTAGATGCTATAGAGCGAGCTACGAATCAGAGTAGTAGCGGCACTTCTTTAAAGAACCATTCTGAAATAGAATCTGAGTTCATTCATGAGCTTTCGGCTGCTATTCAAATGGCAAAGCATTTGCAACTGTTAGATCTTAGTAATAATGGGTTCGCGAAAGAGCTAGCTGAAAGCTTGTATGCTGCGTGGGCATCTAGTTCGAGAAGTGCTTCATCTCAGGGGCACATTGAGGATAATACAATTCGTTTGTCAGTGGAGGGACTAAAGTGTTGCCATCTGAAGCCTTGCTGCAAAAGAATTTAAGTTATTTGCAAGACTATATTAACTCAGAGACCTCTTGTTTGTTACACAACAATGTACAAAATTGTGATATTACCTTAGACATAAGTGAACTGAAGCCTCTAAGATATTACTAATTATTACTTGTACTTATTAGTAAATCTAGCTTATGAAGTGTGTATAGCATTGAGATAATACAATCCATTTGTCAGTGTGGGGTCTTAGCCTTGCTTTATGAAATTCTAGCAGATAAAGTCGTTTTCCATCTTATAAATATAAACTAAGCATTAGATAAAGAGGTTGGGGGTGTGTTTGGTACGAAGGAAAATATTTTCTTGAAAATATTTTTCAATTTTCCTATGTTTGCTTGTTATAAATGTTTTGGAAAACATTTTCCTCGTGAACTCATTTTTCTCCAATTGGAGGAAAATATTTTCCTTATCGAGAGAAGGAAGAACATTTTCCAACTATCTTTCACCCCTCACCCCACTTCTCCAAAAAAGATTTTTTTTTTT
>MU759699.1:12466-33610 GCA_026770625.1 Nicotiana glauca | reverse complement strand
AAATCATTGATGTGAAAATGTTGAAGGGGAAAAAGGAGAGATTGTAAACTTGTTTGGCTTGATTGTACCTTTCATGTATATTTGATTATTGATTCTATTACTGATCGTTACCTGTGTATGGTTTGAGTTTACTTAGGGTAAAGTTTGTTCATACATACCAGTACAATTCAAATGTATTGACGTCCCTTTTGCCGGGGGCGCTACATTCGTGCTATGATTGTAGGTGGTTCTATAGCAGGTAATTCAGCCCATCGACAGTAATGCCTCCTCTCCATCCCATCAGTTGCATTGGTGAGCCCCACTTCCTTTTCAGGTCATGTATGGTTCATGCCACCTTCTTTTGAGTTTATTGTGGATTGTAAGGTATAGCCGGGGCCTTGTCGCCGACAAGTATTGGTTGAATTTCCAGTATTCATAGAGGCTCCGTAGACACAATGTGGATGATTTATAAAAGTATTTTGGGTAGTAACTGTACGGTTCAGAATCGTGGTCCACGTTGGTATATGTTGTATGTATTTTTTCAAGTATTTGGTATCAAATGTTGGAAATTATAAAAAGTAGAAATGAACTCAAGATGTAAGTTTATGCTTAAGTCTTAAATTGCTATTTCAAAAGAATAATGTATATTGGAATCACGGAGTAACGCATGGGATAGGAAAGGCAATTCCAGGTCCGCTTGACTGGGGTCCTCCGGTTGAGCGCCGGTCGTGTCCCTCAGTTTTGGGGCGTGACACCAGGGTTGCATGGGTTACAAAGAAGTGTCTGTGTCCTCTGATGTTCACCTGCCCGCGGGGTTCCAAATGCCAAAATTTAACTTGTATGATGGGTGTGGAGATCCGGTAGCCCACCGGAGGATCTATTGCAGTGGAATGCACAGTGTTAGAGAGAAAGATGATATGTTGATGGCATATTTCAGTAAGAGCTTGACTGGGGCAGCTCTAGAATAGCATAATTGTCAAGATGTTTGTAAGTGGCCTACATTGGGTGACATGGCTCAAGATTTTGTTCGATAGTTTTAATACAAATTAGGAATTACCCTAGACCGTCCCTCCCTCTCTAAAATGGAAAAAAAGCCGGAGGAAAGCTTTAGGGAGTTTGGGCTCAGATGGAGAGAGCAAGTCGCTTGAGTCAATACCCCGATTGGTGAAGAAGAAATGGTTAAGCTTTTCCTACAAGCCCAGGGGCGTACCAATCAGTCATTTGATACGGGCCCTGGGAAAGCCTTTCAATGATGTGTTAAAAATGGGGGAGATAGTAGAAGAGGGAATCAAGTCAGGAAAAATCATGAGTTGTTCGACATTGAAAGATACTACGAAAGACATTCATAACATCCCAATAAGTTTGGGTTGAAGAAAGAGAAATAGAAAAGATGATCCGCAGGGCATTCCTGTTCAACACTTTCAGCCTCGACATCGGCCCCATGGACACCCTTGTGAACCAGATCCTCCCCAATGCTACTTCTCTCCACAGAAACCCCAAAATCGTACATCACTTTCCCAGTACCATGTCCACAATGCACCACCATATGCCCCACACCTACGAGGCCCACAATGGCCTGCACCATATCCATAAATGTCTTACACGTCCCCACGAGTCTACTGAAACCCTCCTAGATCAGGTTTCGGGCCCAAACATGTATTTAAGAATGAGAGGTTGCAGAGAAACAAAACCTTCACTCCATTGAGGGAGTCATATGCCAGTCTGTTCCAAAGGCTAAGGAAATTGGACATGTTGAAGCCGATTCAGATAAAAATGCCAAACCCTCTTTCAAAGAAGTTTGATTTTTCTCAAAGGTGCACATATTACTCCGATGCCTCTGGACATGACATAGAGAAGTGTTGGAATCTGAAAAAAGCAATTCAGAAGCTTATTGATGCAGGTGACATCGTCGTGCAAAATTCAGATGCTGCAAACACTAGACAAAGTCCATCGCATGTGCATAATAAGCCGCATATTGTAGGTATGCATTATTCTGAAAAGGAATATGAGAATTCTTCTTACATCCTCGGAGGTCCACGTGCTACGAAGCTTTCAGCGCTATCAGAGGTTGATCCTCAGAACAAGCAGGCAAAGGGAAGCCAAAAGCAATTTGTTAAGAACAACGTGATGGAGACTTGTGAAGGTCCTAGTATTGTTGATGCAAAAGTCAGTGGATAAGATGGTGAGTCTGGTGATGGAAAAGACTATCTTGTCTTGGTTAGCCAGGGAGGAGTTTTGGTGGTTTATTTTGTTGTCATTTCTGTTGTCCGGGTTATTTCAGGGTTGTAATCCGGATATTGTCTTGTGGCCCAAATCCTTCTATCTTTTTATTGTGCCTACTTTGTTTGGTCGTAGTAGCTCGTTTAGTGTTGTCTAGGTTTGCTCCAAGGTTGCAACCCCAGTTCAGTTTGCTTGTTCGAACCCTTTCACTATCAGTCTAATGCAATTTTCTATTTTCTGTTATTTCTAGTCATTTTGTTAGTTTTCTTTTCCTTTTATAGTCCTTTCCCTACCGACTCTAGTGACATGACATGCACGCGTAATTATCAGCCTGGTCTTAAAAATTCAGTTTAGTCATGAGGCAATGAAACAATTTTGAAGATGTAGGGACATTTGAGGGAAATAAGTGAAGGCATTTTGAGATCACTTCAAGCCCGAATTGTGTGAAACTGGGGCAGATAGAACGTAAAGAAACCCTATTAAAATGCATCATGCAAATTGACAAGGGTCGTTTGTGGTAAGGAGAGTGAGATCATTTTCCAATGGTGTTTTGTATTCAACAGATGTAGAAGGCGAATATATGGATATGGTTATCAAGTCTGGTACAATCAAAAGATGTTACAAATGTTTTCTGTGATTTGTTTAATTGTGTTGTTTGTACTTGGCATGTTTTGAAGATTAGAATGACAAAGGATTTTTGTTCTGCTATCTAAACACTTTATCCTTTGTTATCCCTTTGAGTCTTATTTATTTTCTTTCATACACCTCTTTTGGAATTAGTAGCAAGGTTCAGAAACGCAAGTGCAAAAGATAAGTAAAGGCAAAAGAGAAAAAGAGAAGGAAAAAGAGAAAAATAGAAAGAAAAGAGAAAAAGAGAAAGAAAATAATGAAAAGAGAAAGAAAAGAATGAAAAGAGAAAAAAAAGAGAAAAAGAGGAGAAAAACAGCAAAAAGAAAAACAAAAGGAGGAAAAGAGGAGAAATAAAAGGAAAAGAAAGATTGCAACAAACAAAGTAACTCATATGACATGAACTATGTTCGACTTGATTCCTTTTAAGGATACGTAGGTAGCCTCACCGTTCGGCCCAATCAAAATAAAAATCCAAAAGTCCCCAAGAAAGAAATTGTGGTAGAAGTTGTGGTTGCTGTAAGAAATCTGATTCCGAAAGTTACAATTTTGAACCCATTTGAATTGTTTTTGATGTTCTAAACGTCAATACCACACAAGGGGGGGGATGATTTGTGTGGTACTCAATATTTTGCTTAAACTGCTTCTGGAAGGACCTGATTTTTCTAGGTGTACTTATTACTACTGTTTGCAGAATTAAAGGTACATAAAATAAAGAACACAGAGATTTTACGTGGAAAACATCTGGCTCAAAAGGTGAAAAAACCACGACCTTCTACTCAGTAGGATTTTCCCAATCTTTCACTAAAATCACTGAGCCAAAACTGCATTTACAAAACCCTTTGTAACCCTAAGGATTAACTCTAGTCCCGTTGTAGCAACTTGCCTCTAACTGCTGCGACAACTTCAAGTTAACTCTAACTTGAATACTCAAAGTACCAAATACAATTGCTTCTATGAAAGATGGAAAGGTACAACTTTAAAACACCTACTACAATTGAACTAGAATAAAAGAAACACACATAAATCTCTTTATGGAGCTGGTTCTTCAATCTTGTTCATGTAGCTTCAGGTTTGCACACTTTAATCACACACGAATTGCTTGCAAAAAGCCTTTCTATTTTGCTCCCAATTCACGTTTAACTTCTGCGTTTTTATGCAACACTTTAATGTGAGAATATCCTGCAATTTATAGAGTTAGTAGATGAAGAAATAACTAGAGTTTTGATGCAACTCTTCCTTGGTGGAAGAGTTCTAGTTGATTTCAACTTCTAACTCCTTCCCTATCTTGAATAGTGTTCTCTTTGATTATGGACTCCTTATCCTTATCAATTCTGCAACCTTTACGATCAGGAGATATTAAATACACCAAGTTAAGCTTATCTCTTTCACGTGAAACCCACATGCTCAAATCTGCCCGTTTCTGTGAACTTGAGTGATGGACCTGGTTCATCATGAGTTCCTTTGTCAGTCTTCAAAACTAAACTTTACTTGGGACAACAAATTCCCCCTTTTTGATGATGACAAACTCTGTGCTTTTCATAAGCTTAGCCATGTTTCAACTCAGCTCAACACCAACACAATGTTAGAAATAGTTTTTCTTTTTATCACTTATCATCAAGAACCAGTATATTAGGTTATAAACATCACTTGTTCAAAGCACAACCTTTATTAATTCCTCCTTTTGGCATCATCAAAAAGTTGCATAAAAAATGTGAGATAACCAGATTTTAAAGCTTACTCATGGCCTCTAAGGCTACTTCAAATGCAAACATGGATTAATCATCATAGATCAAACTAAGAATTTCAACCATCAAAGAAATATAAACAAACAGTTAGAGCAAAAACAGTAAATTTCATTGATGATTGATAAGATTCTACCACAAAGCATAAGAAGAAATAAAAATACTAAAAATATGAGGAAAAGAAACAAAATGTCCCGAACTGGGTCACTGGTTTATCTACACTAGGCTAGGATTTAACGCTTGGAAGAGGTAGGGGCTGGGTTATTTTCTTGGACAAGTTTCAACATGTCTTGAAGAATTTCATCATTCTTCGCCTTTTCCCTTGCAAGTTCAGTTCTGAGAACATCTGTCTCAGATTCTACCTCAACCAATCGTGTCTTCAGCCTTGCTATCTCAATATCCTTTGCCTCACTCTCCTATACTAAGACTCTAACTTTGCTATTGATAGGTGTCTTTTTAGATGAACCAGGTTCATTAATAATGACATTGACTTCATAATCGCAAGCAAGTAGAGTATTAACCCCACTTCTTCACAGATACGTTGAAATGTGCAACACAGTTGTGAGAATGAAACCATAGGGAATGGCATGAGTTTTGGTGCCATTGATAACTCTATCAGTAGGTCCATGAGGGTTTCCTATTAAGATGGAACAGGTTCATCTATATTTTTTCCAAGTTAAACCAACCGCTCAGCAGCTTCGCCAGACCCACTTCCCCTGTTTTGCTCACACTCTCTTCTATTTCAATAAATTTCTCTCCCCAAACAACCATTGCACTAGTTTCTTTTGTTAGACCAACAGGAGTAGGTGAAGAATCAACCACTCTTGTACCATTTTCCCTCACAATACTCCTAGCACCCTTGCTCTCTTTTTTTATTTTTCATTTTTACCACCGACTTCTCCAGATTATGTAGTCTCAACACTTGCTATACATCCTACAAATCTATTCTCCAAATTTGCGGCAACTTTAGAAATTATCTCAGGAGAAACTTTAGAATCAGAAGATACCTGTTTGATTTCGGAATACCTGCTTTCTTCCCCCTTAGTAGCAGACTTAAATCTTCAGATTTCTAGAATTCTTTGTATTTGGAGGATGAAAGGAGAATGAGAGTTTTTGATGGCTTGAGAGAGATGAGGTAAGAAATACACTAAAGCTGATCAATATACAGGTGAATAATTGATGGGGTGACTATAGTTTTTCAGACTCTTCGAAGCTTAATTAAACTGAAATTCAATTTTGAAGAGACGTTGGAGTGTATCTCTAGAATCTAGATACTTCCATTTGGTTGGGACTCTTTTGAATGGGACTGGTTCACTTGTAACGGATAAGTCCAAAAGGAGTTTGGTATTTGGTAGGACTCTCTGCTCGTGATCCAAATATAGTTATTTCAAATTATACAGAGTGTAGAAAACATATCGTGTTACCTTGATGAACCAGGTTCTTCACTGATAATTCTCTTGTATGAGTCTAAATTTACCAAAATAGAGAAATTATCATTAGACATTAATGAGTTATTTTAACACATGGCACAAGAGTATACTATGTAATGTATGAGACTGAGCAAGATTTAATCTAATTATACACAATTTACGGGCTTTCTAACCAAATTTTTTTCTTCATATTTTTCGTTTAACCTTGAACTGGTCCTTTTAGGTGATCTTAATCATCCCTAATTCCAACCTGTTCCACTCAAAGTGATCTCTATTTAAGGCTTTTGTGAAGATGTCAGCAATTTGCTTGTTAGTAGCACAAAACTCCACACTGATCAAGCTTTTCTCATAGTTGTCCCTCAAAAATGGTCCATAACATCTATGTGCTTAGTTCTCTTAAGATTAATTGGATTCTTTGTCATACTAATAGCACTAGTGTTATCATAAAAAAAATAGGGATACAACCAACATCAATTCCAAAGTTCAATAATGGTTGTTTGATCCATAATTTAGCACAACATGAAGCAGCAGCAACATATTCAGATTCGGCAGTTGACAAGGCCACTGAATTTTGCTTTTTAGTAGCCCAAGACAAGAACCAAGGAAGTGTGCCATACCTGAGGTGCTCTTCTTATCCACAAGGAAACCTGCATAATTAGTGGCAACATATCCCACTATGTTAAAATTACTACCTTTTGGATACCAAAGGCAAAGGTCAGTGGTTCCTGTCAAGTATCTCAATATTCTCTTGACAGTAGTCAAGTGGGACTTCTTTGGACTTGCTTGAAATAGAGCACAAAGACCTATACTAAAATCAATGTCAGGTCTTCTAGCAATAAGATACAAAAGACAACCAATCATTTCCCTATACAACTTCTGATCAACAGATGAACCAGGTTCATCTATATACAATTTCGTGGATGTTGCAATACGAGTGTCAATTTATTTACATGTTTCTTCCTAGTTTTGTTACTAAGGAATAAGTTCATGGACAGGTTCCCTCTAAATTTGAGGATTAGTTCCTCTCTAGTCAGTTCCCCCTGTCATGTTGCCCTAGGTAGAAGGACTTGTTCCATCACATGTTCCTGTGATGCTTCTTCAGGCGGGACTATGGTTTTACCATTTGAATTTCTTATCATCCCAATATCTTCATTATCTTGTTCCTGCTTCTCAGAAAGAATGTTAGTTTTAAATAAAATATACATTTTTTTTACACACATAGTTCTTTTACTGTATATCTTACAAGCTTTACTATGTGAAGGATATCTCAAGAATACTCCTTCATCACTTATGGGATCATACTTACCTAGGGAGTCTTATGACAGTATTGTGCACAAAGCACTTTCATATACATGCCCTGAGATGAGATATATTTAGCTTTCTCCCTTTAAGTGACTTATAGGGAATCTTCTTAACAAGAGGTCTAGTCATGCAACTATTTATGATGTAGCATGCAAAAATTCAACAAACTTAGCATTTTCAAATTCAGTTCCATGATACACCTAATTGATGCAAATTGATTACCTAGTTGTTTCTGAGTTTTTCTAATAAAAGAAGTAAACATGTCAAATGCTTCATCTTTAGATGTTAAAAATAATATCCATGTAAACCTAGAGTAATCATCAACAAGCACCATCACATATCTTTTACCACCTCTGCTTAATGTTCTCATTGGACCATAGAGATCCATATGAACCAGTTCCATCATTCTGGTGGTGCTTACCACTTTATTGCATTTAAAAGAGGATCTTACCTGCTTCCCCCTTGCACAAGCCTCACAAACTTTGTCTTCCTTGAACTTGATGTTAGGCAGCCCTATCACCAGATCCTTGGAGACTAATTTGTTGAGTTGAATCAGACTTGCATGTCCAAGTCTCTTGTGCCAAAGGAGGGGATCATTGTCCAACACACTTAAGCAAGTGAGTTCATTTTCTGAAAGTGTGGACAAATCTACAATGCATGTATTGTTTACTCTTTTTCCCTGCAAAACAATCTTGTCAATGGTAAGATTAATCACAAAATATTTGGTAGTGGTGAATGCTACCAAGTTACCTTTATCACATAATTGTGATACACTGATTAGACTGTACTTTAGGCCATCTATCAAGTAGACATTCTCAATAGAGTGAGAATCAGTCTTACCTACCTTTCCAACCCCAATGATCTCACCTTTCTTCCCATTTCCAAAGGAGACATTACCTCCTTTGAGGTCCTCAAGTGAAAGGAACTGGTTCTTGCTTCCTGTCATATTCTTTGAACAGCCATTATCCATGTACCATATTTGAATGCTCCCCTTCACTTGGACCGGCGAAAGAAAATCAGGGGTTAGTCTTAGGAACCCAAACTAGTTTGGGTCCCTTTCTATAGGAAAAAGGGTGAATCAGATTCTTTTTAGCCCAACCCGCCAGTNCTGGTGGTGCTTACCACTTTATTGCATTTAAAAGAGGATCTTACCTGCTTCCCCCTTGCACAAGCCTCACAAACTTGGTCTTCCTTGAATTGATGTTAGGCAGCCCTATCACCAGATCCTTAGAGACTAATTTGTTGAGTTGAATCAGACTTGCATGTCCAACTCTCTTGTGCCAAAGGAGGGGATCATTGTCCAACACACTTAAGCAAGTGAGTTCATTTTCTGAAAGTGTGGACAAAACTACAATGCATGTATTGTTTACTCTTTTTCCCTGCAAAACAATCTTGTCAATGGTAAGATTAATCACAAAATATTTGGTAGTGGTGAATGCTACCAAGTTACCTTTATCACATAATTGTGATACACTGATAAGACTGTACTTTAAGCCATCTATCAAGTAGATATTCTCAATAGAGTGAGAATCAGTCTTACCTACCTTTCCAACCCCAATGATCTCACCTTTCTTCCCATTTCCAAAGGAGACATTACCTCCTTTAAGGTCCTCAAGTGAAAGGAACTGGTTCTTGCTTCCTGTCATATGCTTTGAGCAGCCACTATCCATGTACCATATTTGGCTGCTCCCTTTCACTTGGACCCATAAAAGGAAATCAGGGGTTAGTCTTAGGAACCCAAACTAGTTTGGTTCCCTTTCTATAGGCAAAAGGGTGAATCAGATTCTTTTTAGCCCAACCTGGCAGCCTATTTTTCCCTTGAACAAATTCTTTATTCTTTTTACTAGCCTTTTCTTTTGCAATACATTTAGATTTATAGTGACCGGTTTTACCACAGTGTGTACAAATGTTGCTCTCAAGAAGTGTGAGGTACTTGCTTTTGGGATCCCACTTAGGTGCAGGGGTCCCGTATCCAAGTCCTTTCTTATTGCTACTATGGTGTTCATGTAGCCATAAAAGTGCATCGGAGGACCTATTCCATTTATAGGTTCTATCTAGCTCGGGCTTAACCTTGTTTAGATCCTTCTTAAGGACTCTTATCTTCTTATCTCTTTTGTATNGGGATCATTGTCCAACACACTTAAGCAAGTGAGTTCATTTTCTGAAAGTGTGGACAAATCTACAATTCATGTATTGATTACTCTTTTTCCCTGCAAAATAATCTTGTCAATGGTAAGATTAATCACAATATATTTGGTAGTGGTGAAGGCTACCAGGTTACCTTTATCACATAATTGTTATACACTGATAAGACTGTACTTTAAGCCATCTATCAAGTAAATATTCTCAATAGAGTGAGAATCAGTCTTACCTACCTTTCCAACCCCAATGATCTCACATTTCTTCCCATTTCCAAAGGAGACATTACCTCCTTTGAGGTCCTCAAGTGAAAGGAACTGGTTCTTGCTTCCTGTCATATGCTTTGAGGAGCCACTATCCATGTACCATATTTGGCTGCTCCCTTTCACTTGAACCCATAAAAGGAAATCAGGGGTTAGTCTTAGGAACCCAAACTAGTTTGGGTCCCTTTCTATAGGCAAAAGGGTGAATCAGATTCTTTTTAGCCCAACCTGGCAGCCTATTTTTCCCTTGAACAAATTCTTTATTCTTTTTACTAGCCTTTTCTTTTGCAATACATTCAGATTTATAGTGACCAGTTTTACCACAGTGTGTGCAAATTTTGTTCTCAGGAAGTGTGAGGTACTTGCTTTTGGGATCCCACTTAGGTGCAGGGATCCCGTAGCCAAGTCCTCTCTTATTGCTACTATGGTGTTCATGTAGCCATGAAAGTGCATCGGAGGACCTATTCCATTTACAGGTTCTATCTAGCTCGTGCTTAACCTTGTTTAGATCCTCCTTAAGGACTCTTATCTGCTCATCTCTTTTGTACAACTCATCTTTCATTTTTCCTACATTTTCTTCTAAAGTGAGTTGTGTGTGATCAGATTTCTTTTTACCAGTTCCTAATTTCAATTTTAGATTTTCAGATTTGAGCTCTAGGACTGTGGTGTCAAGTTCATGAACCTGGTTTTTCAACTCAACATTTTTACTATCACTTTCACTAGCCCTAAGTTCCAAGTTTTTGCACTTAGCTTTCAGAATCACACTCTACTTATAAAGCTATTCCTTTTCATTGTTTATAACCTCAAATTCATCAATGAGATCTAGAAGTAACTCAGAGAGACTTTCTTTAGACAAAAATTTAATCTTGTCTTTGAGATGAATTATACTTACCTCAGATTCCCCATCGGATTTCCCAATTGCTATAAGTGCTAGTTCATTTCCATCTTCATCTGAGCTTTCACCCCAAGCAGAAACCATAGCCTTTGTTGATCCTTTTTCTTCTTGTGATGAACCTGTTCCTTCTTCCTATTCCTTCGTTCAGCTCTTTCCTTTTTCCATTCAATTTCCCATTGAGGGTATTTTTTCATGTGGTGATAAGTCTTCCCACACTTGTAACACCCCTCAATTGTTTGTTTTTCAGGAACCCTTGGTTTGTTGTAGCTTCCACTTCTTGAAGGACCATTTTCTCTCATTAGGTACTTCTTGAAATCCTTTGTGATCATGGTCATTTCATTCTCCTCTAGATCAGCACCTTCAGTGATTCTGAATGCCATACTCCTTTCCTTCTTGGGTGCATCCATCTTTATGGTTTGCCTTCTAATTTCATAGGCAGTGAGATTTCCAATCAGCTCATCCAACTTAAGAGTGGCAATGTTCTTTAATTCCTGAATAGCTGTGATTTTGCTTTCCCAAGAAATTGGCAGTACCCTTGTCAAAATCTTCTCAACTTTGTCTTCTTCAAGAATAACCCTTCCAAGAGACTTAAGTTCATTTGTTAGTATGGTGAACCTTGTATATATCTCATGGATGGTTTCCTCTTCCATCATGGTGAAATTCTCAGATTGAGAATACAACAGTATTCCTCTGGACCTCTTCACTTGAGGTGTTCCTTCACGAGCCACTTGCAAAGTGTCCCAGATTTCCTTAGCAGTGGTACATCTTTGAATTCTACTGTACTCGTCTGGACCAAGTCCACCCACAAGCCATTTCTTGGCCTTTGAATTCTTTTCCCACTTTCTTAAGTCCTCAGTAGTGCACTCAGCTCTTGTCTTTGACACATCCATTCCTTCAACATTCTTCTTTGAAGTTACTAGAGGACCATCAATGACTATGTCCCAGAGTTCATAGTCTTCTCCTGTGATGTGATCTTTCATCCTGTTTTTCCACCAAGAGTAGTAGTGGCCATTAAAGAGTGGAGGCCTATCAGTAGATTGCCCTTCCCAGTTCCCAGGTGGTGCACTCATGTTGATATTTTCCTAAGGTGTTAGCCTCTTCAAGGATAACTTGCTCTGATACCAATTGATGTTCTAAACGTCAATACCACACGAAAGGGGGGTGATTTGTGCGGTACTCAATTTTTCGCTTGCACTGCTTCTGGAAGGACCTAGTTCTTCTAGGTGTACTTATTACTACTGTTGGCAGAATTAAAATTACATAAAATAAAGAACACAGATATTTTACGTGGAAAACACCTGGCTCAAAAGGTGAAAAAACCACGACCTACTACTCAGTAGGATTTTTCCAAACTTCTACTAAAATCACTTAGCCAAAACTGCATTTACAAAACTCTTTGTAAACCTAAGGATTAACTCTAATCCCGTTGTAGCAACCAGCCTCTAGCTGGTGAGACAACTTCAAGTTAACTCTAACTTGAATACTCAAAGTACTTAATACAATTGCTTCTATGAAATCTGGAAGGGTACAACTTTAAAACACCTACAATAATTGAACTAGAATAAAATAAAGACACATAAAACTCTGTATGGAGCTGGTTCTTCAATCTTGTTCATGTAGCTTCAGGTTTACACACTTCAATCACACACGAATTGCTTACAAAAAACCTTGCTATTTTGCTCCCAATTCACATTTAACTTCTGCGTTTTTATGCAACACTTTAATGTGAGAATATCCTACAATTTATAGAGTTAGTAGATGAAGAAATAACTAGAGTTTTGATGCAACTCTTCCTTGGTGGAAGAGTTCTAGTTGATTTCAACTTCTAACTCCTTCCCTATCTTGAATAGTATTCTCTTTGATTAAGGACTCCTTCTCCTTATCAATTCTGCAACCTTTTTGATAAGGAGATATTAAATACACCAAGTTAAGCTTATCTCCTTCACGTGAAACCCTCATGCTCAAATCTGCCTGTTTCTGTGCACCTGAGTGATGAACCTAGTTCATCATGAGTTCCTTTGTCAGTCTTCAAAACTAATCTTTACTTGGGCCAATAGTTTTGAGCCTTTGATACCCTTTCTTTCTAACCCTATCCAAAAGCCCACGTTACGGTTCAAAGAAAGACCTTCTAATCAGTCTTCAAGAGATGCCAAGTCGAGCAAGTAGTGGCAATTCGTGTCAAGGGCAACACTGCGGTCCAAGTAGTAAAAATAATGAAAATGAGAGAGTCTTATTGGTGAAAACCCTCACGGGCAACATAAGGCAATAAGAGCTGAGAGAAATCAAAAATGAGAGAGTCTTATTGGTGAAAACAGGCGACTGTAAGTTGAGAGAAAGAACAAAATGAGAGAGGTTTGATGGTGAAAATCCTTCGGGCACTACAAGTAGAATAAGGATTGAGAATCAGATGGGAAATCACCAGACGAAGATTGTGAAAGATGACTAACAACGGAGCATCGAAGACCAGTTTCACAGTTTGGGGGTATAACAGGAGTTGAGCATCAGACTTGCTTGATAGAATATCCACAAGTGCATGTCATGGTCATTAGAGATGGTATCCATATCTGATAGGTTTCTACTTTGTAGCTTTCTTGTTAGGAATCATGTCTTTCCTTTGTCCTTTACTCTGTTCCTTTTGTTTTGTTTACTTCCTCTTCCTGAGTCTGTTTGGTCATAACAAGTGAGAAATGGTTTCAAAATTTGTCATCAGCTTTCCAATTGTACAAAACGGGATCTGGCTAGCACATCAAAGTGTCATAAGTCGGGAAAGAACAGCAAGCGCACTGAGTTGGTAATAATCAACATGCTTTGGGATTTGTGTGAAGTACAAAGGCTTGGTATATATCAATTCATAAACAATGCAACAGATTAAGGGTTAGGGTGAACATATCAAAGGTATTTCCTATGATAAGATTGACAAAAAGGGTGGTAAACCGATGATGACAAGATCTTCCAAGCAGAAATAAAAGTTATCATGGCCAATGAGGGAGCAGTAGACCTCAATGACAGGATCAGTGGTTTAAGTCAAGAAAGAACAACATACGTAATGAGAGGGTGACAAGTGTCGTGCTTTGAGATTCATGTGAGACACAATGGTTTGGTAAATGTCAGCTCTCGAAGAATACAATAGATGGAGGATATTGGGTATGAATGGAGAAGAGGTATTTTTCGTGATAAGGGCGACAGAGAAAGTGGTTAGTCAAATAAACAAGCAAGGTCTTCAAGTGGAAATCAAAGTGATAATGGGAAGTGAAGGAGCAATCGTCCTCAAAGTCAAGGCCACAAACCAACCACCGTATTTTTAAACTGACAAGATTTTCTGTGGTTGAAATATGGTCAGAAAAATTTATTTGTTTTGGAGAAACCCACCGTAAGGAAAAGTGAGCACCAAACTGGTTTGACCGTAAATTCTAAGGACCCTCCTGAAAAATGGGACCTAGTTTAAAAATTGAAACAATCATAAGTAGCAAAATCTAGCATAAATGTACCCCAAAGAATATAAGTTGGTTTCAAAGTTTGCATGTTTAATATAAGATTCAATTAGGAGTTTTCAGGACCCTCATGGATAATGGGATGTAGTTTTAAGACCCTCTTAGTTAACAAGATTTAGTGAAAGTAATACCTTTAGAAGATACAATTTATATCTAAAACTGTCATTTAATTATGAGTTGTCAGGACCCTCCTGGATAATGGGATCTAGCTTTCAAATTCTTATTGATAGTTGGTAACATTATTCAGTTTAACACTCACATACGTGCCCAGCTACCAAACTGGGGTAGGAAAATTTCTTGGTTTTGTCTATTTTTGTTGAAATTAGGTACCTGCTTGGAGAACAGGGAGAAGCAGCTTAAGTTTTGGCAATCAGGTGCCCACCTGGAGAGCATGGGAATACAGTTCAAGTTCAGCAGTCAGGCGCCCACCTGGAGAGCACGGGAATACAATTCAAGTTCAGCAGTCAGGCGCCTACCTGGAGAGCACAGGACTACAGTTCAAGTTCAGCAGTCAGGCGCCCACCTGGAGAGCACGGGAATACAGTTCAAGTTCAGCAGTCAGGTACCCACCTGGAGAGCACGAGTATACAGTTCAAGTTCAGCAGTCAGGCGCCCATTTGGAGAGCACAGAAATACAGTTCAAGTTCAGCAATCAAGCGCCCACCTGGAGAGCACGGGAATACAATTCAAGTTCAGCAGTCAGGCGCCCACCTGGAGAGCACGGGAATACAGTTCAAGTTCAGCAGTCAGGCACCCACCTGGAGAGCACGAGAATACAGTTCAAGTTCAGCAGTCAGGCGCCCATTCGGAGAGCACAGAAATACAGTTCAAGTTCAGCAATCAAGCGCCCACCTGGAGAGCACGGGAATACAATTCAAGTTCAGCAGTCAGGCGCCCACCTGGAGAGCACGGGAATACATTTCAAGTTCAGCAGTTAGGCACCCACCTGGAGAGCACGGGATTACAATTCAAGTTTTTGGAAATCGAGCATCCATATGAAGAAAAGGGAAAGCATCTCATATTACAATTCAATTCGGCAACAAAGGGACTTCACCAGGAGAATACAAGTCAACATGGCAATAAGAACCACAAAATCAAGTTTGAAGATATAGATACGACTTTTGTAATTTATAGATCATAGTTTAGTCTAGCTCCTTTTTATTTTGTCATGGTGTAATAAGGGGTTCAGTAAGCAGTAGCAGCAGCAGCAATAACAGTGAAATCACAGCTTCATGGTAGTCCTAGCTACCCAAAAACTTCTCGAACTACACTGACCTAATTCCTTTATAGCCAAGGATATGTAGGCAACCTAAGAAGCAGGGTGCGGTCAGCTCTTTCAAAAATGCTTTCCACGGAGTATTCAAATGGGCAAAAATCGCTCGTATTCGCTCACTTTATCTTTGCACAAAAATTCTTCGTATTTCCAAACAAAGAGGGGCAGTTGTGAGCACGCGATTTTTACCCTATATGAATTACTTCCACAAATTCAAAAAAGAAAAGTTTCTGTTTGCAATTTTGTGGATTTTTGTGGTATTTTCTGTCAATTATTTGTATTTGTCTGTGCATGTTTATTTTATTTAAATTTTGAAAAAATACAAAAAAATATTGCATTTGTATTTAGGATTTAACTTTGCATTTTAATATTAACTAGTAATTTAATTGCTTTAAAAAAATGGAAAAATTACAAAAATTGTTTATTTTTGCATTTTAGTTTTGAAATTTTGTGGTTGTGTTAATTATTATATAGAGTTTGTTAGTTTAAATTGGTAGGATAATTTGATTTGGGTTTAATTTTAATTTTAGGAAAGTAATTTTGAAAATAAAAGAAATTTTAAATAAAAGAAATGAAAAGGAAAAGAGAGCAAGAGAAGTGAGAGATCAGATTTTTGGGCTGATTGTATTTGATTTTTTAGGTCCAATTCAATTTTCCTTAACCCCAAACAAATACCCGCCCGTCTGCTCCAATACCCATCCAAATACCACTAAACCCAACCCACTTGCCCAAAATATGCAGACTCACAAAGCCCTAAGTCCCAAGCGCAAATATGGGAACACTGTTCCTCTTCTCCAAATTGAATCCAGCCCCATTTCAGCCCAAATCCATGGCGAGCAATTCCAAACCCATAACCAAGCATTCCTCTTTCTCTCCTCTTGCTGGTTCTAATGGTTTCCAACGCCAAAGATTCCCCTCTCCTCTCACTCGCTCAAATTTGAGATATATCTCACGATTGGAAAGTCCTGAGAACGATTCGCTGGATGAGTGTGAGGCGTTGGATTAATTTCACTCAATACAAGTCCCACATTCATCAGGGGTTCATTTTCAAAAAGGGCCCATTCCGATTTTGTAGAGGAGAGGATTTTCGAGGGAAAAATCAGTAGAGGGAAAAGGGTTCTTCGAATTTTCTTGGAGATTTCTCTCGTTTGGTTTGCATTTTTCAAAAAACAAAAAAAAAAGATTTCTCAAGAACAAGGTCTAATTAAGTGAAGTCCTCTGTTTCATTTTCGAAATTTTGGTTTGAAAAAATAGAGTTCAATTGAATCTCTGGGAAGTTAGCTTCGCCAAGTCTGCTACTGGTTTGTTGTTCTTCAAGTTTTGAATAGTCATCGTGTTCTTGTTGGAATTTTGGAGTTGAAGCTTTGTAATCGCCTTCGATTCTATTATAAATGAAATTTGCGATTTCAGGTTCGATATTTCCTTTTATCCTATGCGACTCTATTTTTGTTTAATTGTTCTTGAGCTATGAGATTCTGTCTAGAGTAGTCTGTTTTGTGCTGTGATCGAACTACTTGCCGGTGAATTTCTTCTCAATGGTATGATGTGTGTGAATACGTTCAATCAGTAAGAGTCGCTTTTGAGTAGTCATCCTTTATGCTTTAACTGTTATTTCGGTGTGAGTTTTCATTTGAGTCAAGATTTTGTCGTTTTCAAATGAATGATTGTGTTTAGCTTTATGATTGCTAAACGAGCATGAAATCGTGATGCTTATTCTCATGAGTTTCTTTGGATTCTTCTGCTATCAAAAGAGCAATCGCACATCCTTATGAAGTCAAAATGGCCTATCGAATTTCAAACAGGATTATGAGTCTAACTAGCCTGCTCTTGTTGATCATTAACTCATAACCATTATATTTATTGGAATTTTGTCTACATTAATGAGTGTTTAAGTTGAAATGATATGTGTGTGGTTGCAAATATGTTGGGATCATTGAATTTGTTGAACAAGTTTGACGCATTTTAGCCAGAACAATTGATTTTAAGAGCTTTTTTGATCCTGACTTCCTGATTCTTTTGGTTAAGGATTAGCCACTTCACAAAATAGGTTCCTTGTGTGTTTTTCCAACCACAAAATATTTTGATGTTCAGACTAGGCTGCTTATGCTAAATTCTTAGTTTTGACATGTTTGACTTGAGTTAGTTAGTCGTAAGATGGCTAAACGAGTCATGAATCCCTAAAGTGCCATGTTCTCTGGTTTCACGACTATTTTGATGCATTCTGCTGGTTTGAAGTAGCTGAAGTTATTCTTGACAATATTTGTTCTTTGTGTCTTACTATGGTTGAGGGGATCTGGGATTGTTCATGTTTTCTCAGCATGCAATTTCTGTCAGTGAACCTTTTGCACAGGATTCAACATGAGAATTGTGTAGTAGTACGGCTTTGTTTTCTTTGAAGTCAGTTTGTGTTTTGCCAGCCGAGCTATTGTGCCTTTATGTCTTATTTCCCTAGCAAGCCCCTATTTTGCTTGGCTGATTTCAGGTTTAAATGTGACTGTAGGGTAATAATAAGTAATGAGATAGTCTTTAATTATAGTACAAAATTCCCTGTTTAGAAGCGAGTCCCAGCAGCTTCAGAAGTTTCGACTCTTTCAGTGGTAAGAAAACCAACATCCTGCTTTGTTATGAGTTCTTTGGCATTTGTGCATTTCAATTTTCAAAGTGCTATACCACGTAATGACTAAATCAATACTTTGTCCCAGTTTTCTCCAAATTCATAGAGTTGTGAGCACGTGATTTTTGCCCTATATATGAATTATTCCTACAAAATTCAAACAAAAAGATCTTTTTCCTTATTTTTACAATTTTTGTAAATTGTGTGCTAATTGGTTGCATTTTATTTGTGCGTGTTAACTCATATGAAAATACAAAATATGCATGACATTTGCATTTAGGATCTAATTTCATATTTTAGGATTAGTTAGTGATTAAGTTGTTTCAGAATATAAGGAAAATAACAAAAATAGTCTATTTTGCATTTTTAGTTTTAGTTTGTCTTAATTTATGTTTAATTAGGAATTAGGATATTTGGGAATCGAGCAATATTCTTAGAAGTCAATTTAGCATCAGAAAAATATAAAAAAAATATACAAAAGGAAAACAAAATATAAATAAAAATAAAATACAAAAGCAAAAGAAATAAAAAAAACAATAAGAATAAATGAAAAGGGACATGGGCTGTTCAGCTATATTGGGCCAAAATTAGGCCGAATACTCCAGGCCCAGGCGAATGCCCAACCCGGTCCGGTCCCAAGAAGGACCAAACGACGTCGTTTTGTCAATCAATCACGACCCTTGAATTTTAATCTAACGGACGAGGTTATAATAGGATTTTTAATATACATATGTCGGAAATTATTTCACCTTCAGACCCCCCCCCCCCTTCTCTTGATTTTCTTTAACCAAACCCTAGAAACCCCCCTAGCCGCCCCCATATGCTCCGACAAGATTTGCCGGCGGCGAAGATGACAACCACGCCGGTGACCACCAAAAATACACCAGTTACCCTTCTTGATCTCCTCTTTCTAATCATGCACCCACTTGCCCTCAAATCAGCCCCCATCGGCTTGAATCTTCATTTGAAGAGTCCGGCTAAGACGAGAGTCATGCCAATGGCCGCCAAAATCATACCCTGGCATCGTCTCAGCCTTCTCATGCGATATCTCCATCTCTTTTCCTCCGAATCAACCCTATAGGTTTCGAATCTTGATTCGAAGTCAAAGAACCCTAGCCGCCGCCTTCGAATTCCAGTAGCGGCGCCGTCTCTTTTCTCGCCCAAATGGATACCAGGGATCCGTCTTACCTCCTTCATGATAGATTCCATGCCAGAACCTCAGGAATTTCAAGACAGCTTAGGGACTTTTTGGATTCATAGTTCGTTCGGACCAGCTTTTGGGAAGTGTTCAAAATCAAGGGCTTTCCTTAGTATGTATCTTGTAACACTACGATTTTATTAGTTAAATCCTCCTTTGCTCCCCTGTCTTAATCAGTGAGCTTTCCTTGCATTTTGGGTTACTTTGATATGCTAATTGGTAGTTTAATTTCAATAGAGTTTCTTCTTGATTCTGTTAGCTATTTCTGATTTGACGTCTTTTCGTCTTAGGTCCAATTGTTAGTTAATTGTTAGAGTGTCAGCTTGGTGTTGATTATTTGATTTTTTAATCCTGTTTAGTTGTTTTGATAAGTGTTAGTTATATTAGTTAACTAATTAGTCTTGGTTAGTTTAGGTTTTGATTAGTTTAGTTTGATCACCTTAAGTTTGATTTAGTATTTTTGGGCAATTGATTAATTAGTGATTTTAAATCCAGCAATTGGCTTAGATTTAAAAGACTGGTTATAGATGTTAGTTTTAAAGGGGAATGGGATTGGTTAACTAAGGGTAGGTTAGTGATTTCAGTAAATGAAGGAGGGGTAACATGGGTAGTTAGATAGTGAAATTTTGTAGCAACTGATTAGGAACACCCTAGAATGTTCTAGAACAGGAATTTAGTTGTAATTTTAGAAGTTAAGATACTTACTTGTGACTCAAGTTACAAAATAAGGGACTAATCTGAAATAAACCGAGGATTGAAAATAAAAACAGAAAATTGAGGGGCAGCCCTCATCTTTTCCTATATAAAGTAGCCCCAATGCCTTAATAAATAAATTTTGGACCCCAAAATCCTCCCCAAAAATATCTGTCAAGTTCCAGATCTGAAATTAAAATTTTAGATCACAATATTCTCTTCTAAATCTGAATTCATTTCAAAAATCCAAAAACAATAAAAAATCATTAAAAAAAATAAAAAATAAATACTGTTCCATTGGGTTTTCAGCTTAATTTCAATTTTTGAAGTTCAAATTTGGTATCGGTGGATCAGAGGTTATTTGAAATCAATTTGAGTAGTTTCAGGGGTTCAATTACCCTGTTTTGGCTGGTTTCACTGTGCCTTTGATTGCTGAAGTATCTAGGAACATTTTGAGGTCATCTCTCATAGTTTTGGGGTTTAATTGAGTTGGCATTTGGCTGAGATTTGTTTTTTTTCGAGTTTCAGAAGTTTAAAAGTTCAATTTCGAATCTATTTGGGTACATTCAAGTAGATTATGGTTGATTCTTAGTACTTACTGGTTTTTATCAAATCCTCCTGGATTGTTGAATTGGTTTTGGGCTGTATTGATCTCTGTTGCTCATTGTTGCTGACCTCTCCTCATTCTGTTGTGATTCAGGTACACATTTCAAGTTGACATTGATGTATTTCCCTCCAGTTGACAACGTGAATAGAAGCTGAAATTAATTTTCTACTCTAAATCTCTCGTTTCATTATATTTAAATCATTATGTTGACATTCTGTGTTTAAGTGTTGTCATTACATTTAGAGTGATGGATTGGAATTGTTATGTAATAACTGGACTGTGAAGCTAGTCCTCACATCATATGTTAGATGAATAGGTTAATTCAGCATAGTTCGAACCCTTTGATTGGCAGTTACATGTTATTAGGCTCCTGAATTGTTAGATTTGAATTGGTTTTAGCTAGAGTATAGTTTAGTTTGATTGGACTAGTTTTAACTTTTGAACTTAGAAAAATGACTGATAGTTTGACTCATGAACTGTTTCATATCCTTGTAATGCACTCTCATGTTTTTGTAGTTAACTCCAGTACTCTAATTCATCCAATAGCGATAGCTTGACTTAGATTAAAAATAATTGATTTGTATTAATAATGCTGTCAAATTCACGCGTCCGTTTTAGTTTTCAATATTAATGATATTTAGGAACTCGTTAAAAGATAAAGAGTTAAA